>OU026158.1:13137010-13244409 GCA_907269105.1 Volucella inanis
TTATTATTATTATTATTATTATTGTTGCTACTATTATTACTATTATTATTATTATTAGTATTATTATTATTATTACTATTATTATTATTATTAGTATTATTATTATTACTATTTTTATTATTATTTATATTATTATTATTACTATTATTATTATTATTATTATTAATAATAATATTGTTATTAATTATTATTTTTATTATTATTATTATTATTATTATTAATTTTATTATTATTATTATTATTATTATTATTATTACTATTATTATTATTATTACTATTATTATTATTTTATCACCTATGTTTAATCAATACTTTCTCAGATTAATCTTTCATTCTGGTATCGTACAAATACCAAACTACTTTTAATAAGGGTGATTTTTTAAGTCTGTGCTTGTTTTAAAAATAATAGACGATCAAAAAATTAAATTTTATACGGTTAACTTTATTATCATACAGAGAAACCATTCTTGAAATTTATTTTTTGAAGATTGTTTTTTTTAAATGTTGGCCGTAATTGCGGCTAACATGATAAATTTTAAAATTCCAATTTTCGATTACGAGTTGGAGCATTATGAGTGGTGTGTGCTCATTGATTTAGGTCCGATGTCACATGATCAAAGAAATGGTTCTATGAAATGTTTTGCGCTCGTATATTTTTATTTAATCCGGCATTAGCTTCACCGATCGAATTGAAGAAATGTTATTGTACTTTTATTCATCAGTGAATTGTGTAGCATTGGTCTATTTTTTTCTACAAATCAGGAAAAAAAACTTATTATATTTATTTTATTCGTTTTAAATCTAATGTTTTGTTTATTAAATTAAATTCTTTCTGATTTTCTTGCAGGGTTATTGCGGCACTTAATTATATAAAAAAAAAAGAAAAAATATGGATAATACGCTGATTTTTCTATAATGTAAAAAGTGGTACTGTAGATAACAAGACCGCATGTCTTAACTTTAGGAAGAGAAAATGAGTCCTGAAAATGATTTAACGTTATCTATGCTTTTGGACATACAAAAGAATGGTGAGTTAATAAGGTTAATTAATCTACTAATAGTGTTAACCATATAGTTATAAATAAATACATATTTATATATATAAGTAATAAATTCCATTTTTATTTTCTTAATTTAGTGTTAAAAATCCTACAATTCTAACATATGTCAACTTGTTGTATTCTATTCTTTTTAATATAAGTTTAGGTTCCTGTTTCCTAATGTAACATTTTTTTTTGTCTGGAGCAATCTTCATAAGCATTTGGAATTACTCAGTACCAAATATGTAAGATTTGTACTCACTTAATCTACCGGTAATCAGAACAAATCAATGGAAGGTCGATAAATTTTTTCTCTTGCTTAAATTTTTATCTAATTGGGAAAAGTTTAGAGTTCTAATATTTTTCTATAGCTTTAAGATCATAAGCCCATAAGGCTTTGTTCTTCCTAGTCTCCGAACATTGTCTGGCACATTTAAGATAGTCTGCATTTCAGAGTTGATATGACTTTGTAGTCGCTAATTGTGTTACCATTCCAATTTGTAGAACGCGATGTAAATCGGTATTTCTTATATACCAAGGAGCATTTACTATTCCACGATGAACTTTTTTTTGAATGTTTGGCTAGTTTCTAAATTTGTAAATCATCCTAGTTGGATGCCATACGTCCAAACGGGTTTCAGTACTTGTTTGTATAGCATTATTTTGTTCTGCAACACAATATAATTGATAGATATTTCTGAGTGTAACCAGTACATTTTTCAATGTTTAAGATTTAGTTTTTCTGTTTTATTTTTGATGTGCTCTTTCTATTTTAGCTTTGTGTCCAAATTCATTCCAAGATATTTGGCACATTATTTATATTTTTTTTATAAAGTTTGATTTTGTTTCATTAAGTTTGACACGCCATTGTTGCGTCTAATCTCTTGCTTTATTAACTGCGTTTTCCTGTTGCCTTTATAAAGTTTTTATCAAGCATCAATGTTGCAGTATTATCTGCAAATGTGGCCAAAATAGCATTGTTGTCGAATGGAATATCCGTAGATTATAGCAGATACAGGGTTGGTGCTAAGACATTTCCAGCTTCCAACATGAAAAAAAAATTAGAAACAAATGCACTTTTATCGATTGCAAATCGACGTTATAAAAAATGCATACCACCGTCGGAAAAACATAAAGAAGTAAAATAGAGAGTAAAAAACAAAAAAAAAAAACATATACCTTCGCGAGTCCCCAAAATCTCATTTCGTCAAGAAAGAGACCCAAAAATTCTATGTTTTTGGAAAACACCCCACATAAATTGGCATGAAACTGCACATGCATCAAGTGCATACGGTGATGTGTCTGGTACCGGGTTTAAAACTTCTAATCTGTAAATAGACGATCGCCAAATCTAAACGTCCGCAAAGGACAATGACCACAAACGGTCATTAGCTCATCGAATAAGACACACGCGATTTATTTTGTGCAATATGAAGGAAAAACTGTCATTTTCTATGTAAACACCGGAACCAGAAAATATTGTAATAATAAAGAGATACTTTTTTAAATACATTGTGTATATTTTTTTATAAAGGAATATATTCGTACAATAGCTATTTTTCATTAATTTTTTTTTTTAAATTCCGAGTAAAGGAAGTGTGATAAATGTTATCCCCTGAAAATCAAAATTTGAAATTTCAACATTTCTTCACTTTTTAAGGTTTCCGTTATGTTTTAAAACATTTTTTTAAAAAAAATGACTGTGTGTGTGTTAATGTCCACATCTGTCACATTTTTGCCACTCGCGTAAGAATAGTAAAATGGATTTAAATTGTTCCCAAATGGTGACAATAAATGCCATTTACTCGTATTTTTAATTAAAATCCGTTACTATTTTTTTTTAATTTTTTGAATAATAAATTGTTATTTTTTTATAAAAAAACGACTTATTTGCATATTTCAGTACTAATTAAGGTCACTTAACATATATTTCACAAAACTTAAAAAATAAAGAAATAAAAAGTTCTATAAATTATTCAAAAAACAGCTAAAATTATCGTCATCAACAGCTTATTGGCGAAAGTGGCCTATTTCACCAACTTACAAATTTGTATTTCCAAGCATTTTTTAACAAACTTTTATTTAAACTATGTCAATTTACCAAACTCACCGTATTAGAATATTGGTATTTTATTCTACAAACGGAAATTTGTTTCACCAAAAGTTGTTCAGTTGCAATTTACAAGTTTAAAATTTGTAAAAAGTTAAATTATTTGTGAGATAACGAGTACGTTTCAAAACAGAGAAATGAATTGATAAGCGTTTTTCAGTACCATATGTTAAATAATTTTACAATTTACTTGTGGATTTCACGAGTAACTTGAAGTTTTTTTCATATTAAAAATAATCAAATAAATGTTTGGGCAACGAAGAAGTAGTAGTAGTAGCGATATTTTTAAGGCATACAAAAAAATAGCAATAATTTGACCATAGATTAATCATACGAACTAAAGAAAAGTTTAGTATTAACAACAACGAGCAATTTCTCACAGCCTTACTCTTGCTTGAAAACGGAGTGCAGCTTCATGGAGTTGCTGACATACAATACATAGAATCCCATAATCTGCCTTACGCCGATGTCCTTACCAAGTTTGTACAGCAATAATTAATTCACTGTTTGAAAATGTTGTATATATGCATAATGAGTACGATGGCATCTTATGTGTGAAAAATTTTTACGTAGTTGCCGATGAAAACATAGAATAACTATTATTTGTAGAAATTTTAGAATACCAGTATAAACATATACCATATATATGTGTCTTTCGTATAGGGTATACCATATATGTACGGATGTATAGGCTGGACATAGATAAACATAGATGGATACTCGAAGCGAGTTTGGATCTGCATATGTTGCATGACATAGAAAACACTGCATTAATTGTATGCTGGGATGCCGTTAATACGATTCAAGATTGTTGCGAAAATGTCCCCTTTTTTTCTTAATTAGAAAGGGGCTTTCAACCTTATAAAAACGGTGTTTTACTTCAGGATACGGGATAGCCGCAGATCGCTTGGTTGATTAAATTGATTTCAAGAAACTCAACCGCTGAAATTGATGGCTGCACAAAATTCACAAAATCGCGTTCTCGTGTGCTTGCTTTGACATATGAAGTAGAAACAAAGCAAATAATTTATTTAAAATTTAATTATTCAAAACAATTTTTGAGAAGGTGAACAAGGTTATGTACATTTGATATAAGAACTATAAGTAGAATGAATTTAAAAATGAGAATAGTTAAAATGCTTAAGAGGACGGGATTTCAAAGATAGAAAGAAGAACATACATTAAAATAGAAAAGACCTTAAGATAAAGTTTGACTAATTATTCAGTACTTGAAATTATCTGAATGTTATTGGATTAATTTTGTTGTGAAAGCATTCGTGTTGTTGGTATGCTTTAAATTTTACGGGTAAAAGATTCAAAAACTGAATCGCAAAATTGAAAAACTGACACGAAGTTTTCAGATATGTGCATCTGGGAACGATTAGTTGCACTATCTTTTGATTTTTTTAAAAATAAAAGATAGTTGATCAAAATTTTGTGTAATGACAGGATGGTTCTATAGTTCATCAAGCCATTTAACGAATATCTGGTTATATGTTTAGCTTAAAAAGAGACATGTTAATATCTGGTATTACCGAATATACCATATATAGGGTTTTCTAATAACGACTTGACACCTTTTTTTTTAAATAAAAGGCAAACCATTTGAGATATTTCAAAAACTTTATTATTGGCTTGAAGTACAACCAAAACATTTATGAATGGAACTCGACTTCGTTCATATGGCCACCGCGGGCACGTTTGCAGCGGTCGATTCGTTAAACCCAATTTTCAACGACTCGGCTACACATTTCGGCCGAAACGGCCGCTATTTCGCTCTTCCAATGTCGTCGGCGTGTTGGCATAAGCCAATGACTCTACGTAGACCCATAGGAAATAGTCAAGCGGCGTTAATCGACTGGTTCATGTCTCAGTCATGTCTCACCACACTTACTCTTCAATAAATCGATTGTAGCGTGTACTGTGTGGCTTTTGGCACCATCTTGTTGAAACCACATGTCGTCCAAGTCCATATCTTCCAATTCGGCCCAAAAATAATCGGTGATCATGGCGCGATAACGCTGACCATTCACAGTAACGTGACGATCGTTATCGTCGACGAAAAAATATGGCGCAATAACGCCGCCGGCATGCAAACCGCACCAAACAGTAATTTTTTGTGGATGAAGTGGTGATTCATGAAGCACATGTGAGTTCTCACCCGACCAACAACGCATATTTTGCTTATTGACGAACCCATTGAGCCAAAAATGAGCTTCGTTACTGAAGATGATTTTGCGATGAATATGACTCCGAATATCTGTAGAAAAATTTTATAATTTGCAGACGTTGCTCGTTAGTGTACTTGACCATGATGAAAATGTTGACAGTTTGATGATTAGTGAAAAAGTGCGTTCACAAATCAAATTCAAAGTTGTCAAGTCCCTATTGGAAAACCCTATACCTGGTACAGCTACGGAAACTAGAGAAAAGAAAAGAGTCTTCTCTTCGAATCTTGGTCCATATGAAGAGGGCCTGACCCCACGAAGTGCAATGTATATTTTGGACACTGCTTTATTGGCATGTGCATTTCAGTTAAGTTTTTGGCTAAAAAAAGCCCGTAGGTTTTATTGGAACATGATTAATATACAACGGCGCAAGGATTCAATGGTCTTGCCGCCACTAACAATCACTAACATCATAGTTTTTTCCGGATTGAGCTTGAGACAGTTATTTTTTGAGTGTTTATGGATTTCCTTTAGTTGTATGCTCATCTCAATTATTGCAATGGTATTGTTTTGTTTTGGAAACAATTAATGCAAGAGTATATCGTCAGCATGTATATGATTTTATCAAGTTGTAAAGTATCTAAATATATCGTTTATGAAACACATAAATAAGAGGGAACCAACCAATCAGATTCTTGAGGAACACCTGAGGGGACTAGATGGCAAGATGAAGATTTGTTATTGTGAAATACATATTGTGAACGATTACTATAGAGATATTTAGAATATCATTTAATATATCCTCAATCTATTGCCAATCGCGCTGCAAAATAGAAAAACAAGAATTTATTGACCTATTCAACTCTCTTGGACCAATCTTCGTTATTGGTGGCGACTTTAAAGCGAAGCACACCTTTTGGGGCTCAAGATGTATCTCTCAAAAAGGCAAAACTCTTTACAGGGTTGGTATGGAATGTGGTTGCTATTTTTACTCAACAGGCAAGCCGACATATTGGCCCTCGGATGTCGCCAAAACACCCGATCTAATAGACTTCTTTATCGGAAAAGGAGTAAATGCTAGTTACGTCAAAGTTGAAGAGGGCTTCGATCTTTCCTCCGATCATTCTCCAGTTATCCTCTCACTGAACGAATACTTGGTTAAGAAACAAAGACCACCCAGATTAACTAACAGCAAAACTCACTAGGAAGATTTCCGAATAGACGTTGTAGACAATACTGAGTTGAAAGTTTCGTTGAAGTCATACAGCAAGCGGCCTGGAAGAACACTCCCCGCGAATCGAACCAAGTTCCCAAATTCGGCATAACATATCCACCGGAAATCAGAGAAATGATAAGGAAGAAACGAAGAGCGCGGGAAAAGTGGCATGAAACCCGGGCACCACAAGATAAAACGTCCTTCAATAGGCTCTGCAACTTGTTGAAAAAATCGATCAAGGAATTCAATAATCAAGGTATTAATAACTACCTTGAAAGACTCACAGCGACAAAGGATACCAACTACTCCATATGGAGAGCCGTTAAAAGTGTTCGAAAGCCCCAAATATACGTGGCGCTAATAAGAAGAAACCAGGATGACTGGGCGAAAAAAGATAAGGAAAAAGCTCATGTTTTCGCCGACCATCTTGTAGAAATGTTATAGATACGCTTAAGCCCAATAAAGCCCCGGGATATGACTTTATAACGGGAGACATACTTAAAGCGTTGCCGAAAAAAGTTTTTCTTAAGCTGCTCTCTCTTATAAATGCAAGCATTAGATTAGAGCACGTACTGCACCAGTGGAAAGTAGCCGAAGTTATTATGGTTCCGAAACCCGGTAAACCGCTGACTGAAGTCAAGTCATATAGACCAATATCGCTTCTCCCGATTACATCGAAGGTCTTCGAGCGAATCCTTCTTAATCGTCTTAAAGCAATTACCGACACAAATTCCCTTTTGCCTGATCATCAATTTGGCTTTAGAAGCCAACACTCTGCAGTTGACCAAGTGCATCGAATAACCGATGTAATTGAACGAGCAATCGAGTGTAAGTTAGTCTGTTCAAGCGCATTCCTTGACGTTTCGCAAGCCTTTGATAAGGTATGGCATGAATGCCTAAAATATAAACTCCGACAAGCCCTACCCCAGCAATTGTCTTGTATTTTAGGTACATATCTGGAAGACCCACTCTTCCGTGTGAGACACGGAAACGAATATTCCACTTTTAAGACAATAAAGGCGGGGGTGCCGCAAGGAAGTGTACTTGGCCCTCTGCTATATTTGCTTTTTACCCGTATTATACCGCAAACGGACGACACTGTCCTATCCACATTTGCTGATGACACTGCCATTTTGGCAACGGCTAAGACAGTCGAAGAAGCAACTGCCAAGTTGCAACGTGCCCTTACACGGATTAACAATTGGACAAAGACTTGGCGAATCGCGCTTAATGAAAACAAGTCTATCCACGTGAACTTCACTCTCAAGAAAATTGAGAATCCACCGGTGTTTATCAACGCAGTACGAATTCCTTACGCAAACGAGGCCAAATATCTCGGTATGACACTCGACGCTAAACTAAAATGGAGAGCACACGTCAAGAAAAAACGTGAAGAGCTTGAAATCAAAAATAGAAATATTTACTGGCTTATTGGAAAGTATTCCAAGCTTAGCTTAGAGAACAAACTGCTGTTATACAAGCAAGTACTAAAACCGATCTGGACATATGGCGTACAACTTTGGGGTTGTACTAAAAATAGTAACATTAAAGTATTACAGACATTCCAAAACAAAGTTCTTCGAGGTATTGTTAATGCGCCGTGGTACATTAGAAACGTTGATATCCACAGAGACTTAGGAGTCGAAAACGTTCAGAACGTAATTAAAATGTTTGCGCCAAAACATAAAAATCGATTACAAGGTCATACGAATATTTCTGTTCAACAGATCCTCGACTAGACAAATGTATTGCGCCGTCTGAAAAGGACTAAGCCTCTCGATCTAGCGCGGTGTGGATAAAACCACAACCAAAAATATAGAGACTAACTAGATAAAACACCTGAACTGTCAAATGTGCAAGGCCAGATTGTTAGGATATATGCTTTCTCTCTCTAGCGTCGTTGAAACCCAATACGACACATTTAGTGCCGCTAGTCATGTTAAGTCAAAATCTCATATTAATGGCCGATTTAAAGAGAGAGAAAGATTATACCTTTAGCTCTAACTTCATAATTTATGTATCGGGTATTATCAAATTTAATTGGTATAAACATAATGTATAAACACATAAGTATCATTACATATTACATGACTATTTAAAAGAGTTTATTCGAACATGTATATAAGAGTATAGCATAACATTTGTTAAACACAGAGGTTTTTTCCTCTAATGAGACAAGTTTCTTCAACAATAATCTTAAGTTATTTGAATTAATAGAATAATATTTTGTAAAGTCTTTTATCTCTTGCGTTTCTCTTATAAGGTTCTTTTTTTATACTTCATCTAAATATATCAACTAAGTTTAAAGTTAAATTTTTATTTTATACTTCAATTAGGTATAAAATATTAATCTTAACAAGTTGTTATCCAAATCGGTCCGTAGGTCATCGCACACTTTCAATAAGGTTATGGTGCAGTTATGCTTAGTGCGAAAACCTGACTAAAATGTATAAGTTAATTTTTTTCATAAAGATGACTTTTGATTTACATAAAAATGGAAGAAAAGCAATAGGACGGTATTCCGTATAACATACTTTGGAATGTCGAGTGTTTTGAAATGGGCAGGACTTTTGTAATTTTTCAACTTTCGGGAATAATAGATGTCGTTATTTTCATATATATTAAGTATATACGTAATTTGATAAATAATGTTTGGCAGAAGAATTTTTATAAATTGAGGATCGAGACTATCGGCAGTCATCGCATTTGATTTAATACCTGGAGTGGTCTTGCTAACGCATTTATTTCGTCTAATTACTTCAATTTAATTAATTTTCTTTATTTCGTTTATAAAACTACCATTTGCTATAGCATAATTTACAAATAATGTGCGGAGATATGAATACAAGATTTCCTACTGGAAAATTATGTATAAACTTAGATAGAATCTTTAGATACAAAATATTTTTGAGAAAAAATGATTAACAAAAACCTCAATCTGACAAAGAAAAGAAAAACATTAATAAATAAAAAAATATATATATACTCGTATATGCATACAATATATAATATATATATATTACAACATAATAGAATTCATTTATGTTTACAAAGAATACACCACCGACACCAATAGATATTTTCTTAATACGGTAATCAGTTATATTCATGGATTTCAATAATTTAAGCACATATTAACAATTTTTCAATGGCAGTTTTATAGGCGGAACGATTACTTTTTTGGCTATACAGGTTTGTCCATTTCTTCACCGTCATTGTCACTATCCGTCAAAAATTGTAGCAGACTCCAATTTGGAGTTGGATGCTTTTTTGTTAAACATTTTAGAAAGTGTTATTGTCTTCGGTGTTTGGCTATCTTGCGCGTTTATAAAAAGTGGTTATGAAGAATACTGTATCTAGGGGGGAAAACGAACGGAAAATCAAAACAAAATGTACGAGGAAAAGATTGGTGCTTATAGCGTTAAATCTCAGACTGAATTATTTCGCTTAATACAAACGTAAACCTAAAGAGGCCGGACAAGAGTAATGTAAAGCTACCTTGTCACATATGAGTTGCAAATTTCTTAATACCATCATTTGATAAGACGATCGTATAATATTCCAACGTCGTGAAGGGACTAAATCTGCGGTACAGGTTAGCCATGCAGAAAATAAGGTCGAAGAAGACATTGATTGGGCTTACGTGACAAAATCATGATTTGACATTTGGAATTTATTTTTTTTATTAAACACGTTATTTCAGTCTAAGTATAAAATTACATTGCAAATTCAATAATACAGGAATTCAAAACATGAAACAGTTAAGTACAATCTGTAGCCTAAGTGATAGTGATGAATGTACTGTTTATATTGACAGAAAACATATAATTCATGGAATATAATTATTATTGTCGCTGAGAGGAGAATTCAATGTGCCAAAAATGAACAAGGAGATAAGACTATTATTAAAACAATTAAGTATTAAAAGAACAAAATTTATTGACGAATAAATTATTAATATTTGAAAGGTCAAAAGATAAAAGCTATTTCTTGGTATCATTAACAAATATTGTATATTTTCCACTCTTTCACATCTTAGAGAATCTGGAAATAAATAAAACAGACAGGGTGCTGAGGCAAAATGAAATGGTCCAAAATGAACTTTACGAACTGGTGGAACAATAACAAATTTTCTGGAATTAACTATAATTAATTATAAGTATCAGTGTTTTGAACTGTGTAAAAACTTGAATTTTGAAAAAATATTTTAAGAACTTTATAACAATGGAGATGTCTTAAAGGGAGAGCTTTAAGGCTGCTGAGCAGATTAAAACTTGGAGCTCTGCGGTTTACTCTGAATAAAATTCTAATTGCATGTTATTGCTTTAATAATAAAGGATCGGTTTGGGTAAAGTAAGCACCGCCCCAACATGTACACAATTCTTAGAGTTTTATGATTACAATAAAGACTAAGGTGAAACGGTTGGCTTACAACTTTGTTAAGATGTTGTCTTAGATAAATTGTATGTTTGGATCAACTTAACTTATTATTCAAGATTATACCCAGCTATCAAAAGCTTTCGATACATTCTATATTATCTTAAAACAATTACTGGAAAAGGAGGCTTCATAATTAAATGAAGAATAATTATCATCATTATCCGATAGCCGAATGCAGGTAAAACCTGGAGTGAGATATAATAATGGTAAATCGTCACAATTTATAATATTAGTATTAAATACCATGAATTTTGTTTTATCACTGAGAACGAGCTTATGAACTGAAAACCATTTTCTCAATAAACCGGAATCTCAACTCTCCTGTTATTTTTAATAAAGCAGGTTCAGTCAACAATCCACTTCTGAACCCGAATTGACATTCATTAAAAAAATGCGTTCTTTCCAAAAATGATAACATTCTTAATACTTCTCTCAATTTTTTTATATCTCAAAAGGACTTAATGGTTCGCAAAATAAAATATCTGTTTGACTTTCTAGATCAAATAAGTCACTCCTAGGAAGGAAAGTATTATTGGCTGAGTTCTGAGAAGGAACTTATATTACAAACGAATTCATTAAATAAGTTGGCGATTTCCAGATGATTAGAGATAGTTGAATTGATCACGTTCAAGACAATATCCGTTTCAGGAGCTTTTCTATAAAGTATTTCATCAACAACACGCCATTGTTTTTTTGGGATTACCAAGACTTGCTGTTACTTTATAAGGGATATCAATCTTATGCTTATTATTTAGTTTTTTTTTTATGAAATTATCTGAGAATTATTCCGATGTTTTTTAATCAAAAAGCTAAGTTTATGTTTCCTTCTAATTTTTTTCAAAAGTTTAAAAGTCATCCATGGTTTTTTACATTGATTTATACTATTTCTGCGTTTTATAATCTGTTTGCTGTTCGCAATATGAGACTGTAGCTTTCTTAAGAAAATGTCAAAGGCAGATGAAGAATCAATTTTATAAAAAACTTTTTTCCAAGATTCAAAATTCATTATAATTATTATAATTAATTAATTATAATTATAATTAATTGTAATTAATTAACATTAAAATTGATTTTGACAAAAATTTTTAGCACGGTTAATTCGGTTCGCCGAACATTATTATCTAAGAACTGAATACTTGTTAAGCAATGATCTGTTACTTGAAGGTCAACTGTCATAGTTTTGAAGATGATTTTATTATTGCAGTGGACCCTAACAAATATGTGGTCTAAACATTAACTTAAACGAGTAGGTTGAGTCAGCAAAGAATCAAAACCAAATGAAGACAGCGTCGACAATAAATGATCAACATCAGTTGAGTTAGACAATATATTTATATTAAATTCACCACTTAGGTTAATATTTTTACAATTTTGAAGCTTCAAAAACTCATAAAATTCTTCCAAAAAAGATTTAACCAAACATCCGTGAAGTCGGTAAACACAAATAAAACAATAGCAAGAACTATAAAGGACACAATTTAAGGTGATTATGTCAGCACTTTGCAAATTATATTTTTTAATTTTTATGTCTGTTATACAATTTTTAATGAATACTTCAGCACCGCCAGCTGCGTACGAATCATTACAGATTGCGTCAAAAGAAAAATTTGAGACACTTAAATCAGAAATTTCTCTCTCAAAAATCCAGATTTCAGAAACAAAAATTATATCTGATAAATGGTCTAAAGGCGAAAAATGTGAAAAATATGTTAAAATTCGCAAACTGCGAATGTTCTGGTGCATGACTGAGAAACCAGAAGAATTGTCATTTCTTAAATGATCTACATATACAGTTACAATTTAAATGTTTGGAATGAAAAAGAAAGGATTACATCAATATTATTAAAACTAGAAAAATATATCAGACATATTTAACAGATTAAAATTTAGGTTCTAACTTAACCAAACAAATTTGCATTTGTTCTTACGTTTGAGATCAATTGCTTTATTTAACAAAGATCGGTTATACATTGTGAGACAAACATTCATGAAGATCTTGATGTTGGTGTAAAATTTTTTGCTATCTCCACTGTCATTGTAGAACGCATTTGAAAGTTTTTCTCTGTGCAAACGCATTTTCCTCATTGAATAAACATCAGGAATACCAAAGATCTCCACAGAACATTTTTTGTAATTTTGGCGCTATTCGCACGAAGATATTCGTTACAAACCGCACACTGAATTTCTAGATCCAATCTATCAATTTTTACGTGACACAAGTAACACTTCATACTGAATTTAATTAAAATAAAAATAAAATTACTTTACGTTAAGAAAAAACAAACAATTAATCGCTGGCAGTATAAGTTTGTGAAATATATGGAAATATGTTCAAAAATTGAAGAGTATATATATATTGATATGCGTCCCCCCCAATAACACGTACTCATAAAAAACAAAACTCTAAGCAATTTTTTAGACACCAAGTGGAAAACCTATCAAGGTCTTTTTGACGAAGAATATAAGTAGTCCTGGAGTTAAAAAAAAGTTTTGGAGAACGTGAGCGTTAATAGTTTTCAGAAATCCATGCTGAATGGGTGAAAAAAGTGACTTCCAATGAAAGCTTAGAACTTCATATAAAAAACTTTCGAACATTTTAGGTATGTGAGAAAGCTTTGCAATAGAATTGTACTCAGCTACTTCATTCTTTGATCCATTTTTGTGGACCTGGGTTATAAATGAGGTCTTCCAAATTTGGGGATTCCCCTTGTGTGGTGGACAGATGAAGTAGGGAGGAAAGAGGGTGCGAAAGACTGGTCTGGGTGAAAATCCATCAATGAGATTTTGTAAAAAAAAACATTTACAAAATAGTTGGCTATAGTATGTGTGTCGGTCGGTGATATATTATCGAACGAGAGGGATTGGAGATAACCGTCTGATTTTCCTTTGTAGTTGATAGATTGGTAAAAGGTCTTAGGGTCGTTGATAAGGTTAGTCTGCGCTGTGTCAAGAAAGTGCTGATTTTAGGTAGGTTTCAAGGTAGTTAGGGTATATAGAATAGGAATTGGTGTGTAGAAAAACTGCCCATAATTTGTTTATATTTTTTTGTAAAGAGAAAAGTCTTCTGTTATATTTCACTGTAAAAAATGAAAACAGCATCAGATAAAGATAGTTTGGTGTCAACGGCCTCGCCACACTGAAAGCATCGGTTCCCACTAGATCACCGAAATCAAGCAGTGTTGGGCGCGGTAAGTACGTAGGTGGGGGACCACATGGGATCTCAGTACTCCGCGTGCTGTTGACAAAACGCGCCACATGGGCATAGTACCCCGGCGTTAAATCCCGGACCCTACAAATTAATTTGTATCGTTCCCTTGATAATAAAAATAAAGATAGTTTGGTAGAAACAAAAAAAAATTTGCTAAAATAGATATTGCTTTCGCGAAAATAAACTTTATGAAAATTGTATTTTAAGAAGAGATAGTAGAGGAAGAAGTGGATTGGGGTGAAGGGTGGTGGAAATTACCGATAGGGGTAAGAGAAAAACGTTACTCTGTAGTAAAAGGAATAGCTAGTGAAAATAAGGTCTAGTTGCATACCGATAATGTTACTGACACCACTAACTTGGCATAGGCAAGAATTTGTTATACGATAAATGAATAGACATTCCTTGAATGAACTGGCGTTTGACGCGGTAAAAAAGAAGTGATCATCCGATGGAATCCACTTCATCAAAGGCATTTCATAAAGTCACCAAAGGTAAACATATCGTCTATGAGATCACTTAGGTAAATGAGTTTGTCAATTGCTTTAATAGCAAGGTTGTAGGATTCGATAAGTTGAGCTGGGAGAATGCATCAATACATGAGGCACAGAGACTTGTTAGGAAGTGTTATTTTAATTAAAAAAAAATAAAGTTTGAGAGAAGAGATAGCGCTGAGAGCAGAGCTGAGGCTATTGTGCATGGCATGGAGAATCACTAACCATAGAAAGAGACGGAAAATGTTATAAGAAGATGGGAATAGGTGGTGGCTCTTTATGTTCAAAATCAAATTGGTTTCTGGAAGAACATAGACGTCGAAAGAGATACCATGAGATTTAGACAAAACAGCAAGAGCTTAAGAGCGCAAGCTTCTTACGCTTTCGTAGTAAAATGTAAGAGTTAACTTGTTACGGGGAGGAGTAGGGAGTGTAGTTGAGATGCAGACAAAGAAGGCAAGTTGGGAACGAAATAATTTAGCATGGTCAGCTCGGCTACATTGAAGTTAGGAAACTCTGTTATATACGAGTATAGCTGCGTAAAGCAGCGAGGTTATCAGCGATTTTTTGGGGACGTGCGTTGAAAATTTTATGGCACCTCTTGCTATGTTTCTTGAGACTTAGTATATCAGTAGGAACGCCTTCCTGTTGGATGGAGACCATGACACTTGTTTTGGTTTTTTCCTCAAAGAAAACAGGGTCGGATTTATCGTGAAGATATGCGAGAAAGAGATGTAACACATGGGCTGAAAAGTACGTTTCTAAGAGAGGGAACCATTTGAATTAAAACCATTTTCAGTTAGTACCAACCTTCAAAAGATAGGTGTATAAATTTGAGAGCTGTCGGACGATTAGATCTCGAGATATAGCGTTGTGAGTGGAGCAACTTTTGTTATTTTGAAAAAAAAAAATGGATTTAAAGCAATTTCGTGTGTTGACTTATCATTGCTTTTTAATTGGAAAAAATGCTGCCGATGCAAAGAAATGGCTTGATAAGTGTTACCCGGACTCTGCACCAGCCGAACGAACCATTCGCAAGTGGATTGAACAATTTAAAAGTGGTCATAAAAGCACCGAAGTTGATGCAGGCACTGGACATCCAAAAGAAAAGTCCACAAAATGATTACGAATGACCGTAAAGTTAAGTTGATCGAGATAGTTGAGGCTCTGAAGATATCAAAAGAGCGTGTTGGATATATCATGCCGCGTTTGCTCACAGTCGACCAAAAACAACAACGCGTTGATGATTCAGAGGAGTGTTTAAAGCTTGAAACTTGGCTCCATCACTTCACACCAGAGTCAAGTCGGCAGTCAGCTGAGTGGCGAGCAGGACGAACCTCGTCCAAAACGACCAAAAACTCAACAGTCGGCTGGCAAGATTATGGCATCCGTATTTTGGGATACACATGGAATAATTTTCATCGACTATCTCCAAAAGGGGCAGACTATCACTATCACTCACGCTGTTTCATCAAGACAATGCACCATGTCACAATTCGATGAAAACGATGGCAAAATTGAATGAATTCGGATACAAATTTCTACCCCACCCACCGTATTCTCCAGATTTGGTCCCCAGTGACTATTTCCTGTCCGCAGACCTCAAGAAAATGCTCGCCGGAGAGATTTAAGACCGATAAAGAAGTAATCGCCAAAACAGAGCCCTATTTTGAGGGTAAACCGAAATCGTACTACAAAACTGGTATCGAAAACTCGTTTCAATCAGTGTATCGCCCTCGAAATCAACTATATTGATAAATATATAATATATATATATTTGTATATAATATATATTTATATAATGTATAATATATATTTATATATATAATATATAATATGTTATATTTTCAGATACCTTTTTATCCCTTAGCTTAGCGAATGGAATTCCAAGGTGCCTATATTTTTTTGGTTCAACTCAAAGCTCGGTGGCGATAAGGGATCAGTTATAGGGACAGTGGCCCGTGAAACCGAGAAAGAAAATTAAAAGGGGGATTTAGGATATCCGAGCTGATAAAATTTGCGTATTTGGCTGCAGTTCTAAGATCAAAATTGAGAAAGCAGTTGTTAGTAAGAAAAAGCCGCGCTGGTAGACTTCAGTACAAACAGCGACAAACAGTAACCAAAACAGGGACACTGAAACCGTGAACAAAATTCATGGTCTGATTACAAGAGACAAACTGCTTTGGGCGCTGCATAGCTTCAAACCATACAAGTCTGCGGGTATAATACCGGCCGAACTATTGTACAAAGGTTCTGAGAATTATCTTGCCCACGCTGGAGAATATGATGAGGAGCTGTGTAGAACCGATCCACATTCAACTGTCATGGAGAGAAGTTAATGTGGTTTTCATTCCCAGGGCCGGAAAATGCTCTCATGACGTCACAAAGGACCTCAGCCATATAACTCTTCGTCAACGGCTCAACATGCCTATTGTAAAGGAAAATCGGTAGAAATGGTCCTGCATTCGCTGACTAGCCATATCAAACGATCCCTACAATACAAAGAGTACACAATGGTTACTTTCCTAGATATATAGAGCGCCTTTAACAACGTCGATACATCCGGAATTACGACTGCGCTATAAAATCTGAAAATAGACGAAAATATGTTTAAACACCTCAAGCAGAGAGGATGTGAATCTGAGCGATAAATTATTAACTTTATGAGATGAGAAATTGATTCCTTTTTATTCTATGTTTCTAATTTTTATTTTTTTTTTATAATCCCGCGCGCGCACCAAGGGATATGAATACTCTTTTACCGACTTTTCTCCAGGGCGCGGGTGGGTGGTGTAGTAGTTCGATATTTTCCCTAGATGTGGGACTTGACGGGACGAGCCAGTGCATCCTCAACTAGTGGGTCATAGTACGTGCTATTTGTTAGTTCGTTACATTTAGCCCAGCCAGCTAAAATCCCAGCCGACGGGATTTTCATATAACATCATATAAATTCTATGAAAAGACTTTTTCAGAGAATTGCTTCGCACGGGATTCGAACCCGCGACCCTCTGCTTGAGGAGTCTATGCATATACCACTACACCACGGCCACTCCCATATATTTATATATATGATATTTACTATAATTTAGTGAGACTGAGTCCAGCGAATTGATAGCAGACTCACTTTCGAAAATGTCAAGCTACGAAGCCAAGATTTAGAGGGAATATCAACAATGTACAGATGTACCAACAACAGATGTACAACAGATGTACCAACTTAACAAAAAAAAAAAAAAAAAAACAGAACTCAAATGATTAAATAAGTCTAACTATATGGTATATAAAAATAAATTAATAAGCCCTGATTTTATATAAATAAATATATATACATATAAATAAATAAACATAGAATAAATAAATAAATAAATTAAATCACCATAAATAAGTAATAGTTGAAACGTGTTATAAATTGCGTTATATATTTAATTCATTTATTAAAGGATTATCGGGAATGTTGCATCTGAGTCTAAAAGACTTATTTATTCTTTTAGAGATGGGCTCGACATCAGTTTTAAGATGAGATCTGCGGTAAAGTGATCTGATGGCAGATTCAGTAATCAATCGTGTTCAAACGTGTTTGGACGTATTCTAAAGTGATCTGTAATTTTGTAGTTCAATCCCCTTGTATAATTCTATCTCTTAAGTGAAAGATTATCATAGGTACAAATTCTAGACAGCGACTTTATTAAAACAAGCCTCTAAAGCAATAAGTGGTATAAACTCCCTTCTTTAACTTTAATTTCAGTTCTGAATTCTGTTTCTCAATTCCATCTCCACAATAAATGTCTGTGGGCATTGCGGTAAAAATCTCCCTGGCGATGGCGATTTCGCCGTATGCATAATGTTCAACAGCAAGCTTCACTTCGAGTGTACCACGGTTACCGTGGGATCCTGGAGGGGTATGGGCGCTAGAAGGGATGCGTGGCGGTGTCAAGTATTGCGCAACTCCGCAAAAGACCAAGGCACTGGCTCTGCTACAAACTTAGCAGTACCTACAATTCAACCATCAGAAGGGCCGACGGTCAAGAAGGGACGCACAAAGCACTGTCCAGAGCTAGAAAAAACAACAAAATCCGTGGGCGATAACAATACAGCTTTTCTGGCTGAAATTCGTCAATTGAGAACTGAAATTGAGGAAATTGCAAAAAGCTGTGATACCCTAGGCTTTAAATATGATGATGTTAACGCCACTATGACAAAAAACAATAAACAAATGGAAACAATGAAATCTGAATTAATGAAGTACGTGAAAATAATAAGAAAAAAGATGAAATAATAGAAAACATGCACTCGCAAATAAACGCAATGAAGCAACAAATTATTATTATTATTTTTTTTTTATAAATATTCGTAATTCTATAATTATGAATATTCTTTTACTGGCTTTTCACCATGGCGCGGGCGGGTGGTATAGTAGTTTAAAACTCAGTTTTATTAGGTTTCGATATTTTTCCCAGAGATGGTTGTCAAACTGGAGCCAGTGCATCCTCAACCATTGGGCCTTAGCACGTGCTAGTTGTTAGTTCATTACATTTAGCCCAGCCAGCAACCACTCCAATATCAGTGTTATGCCTTCATGTCAGAGTTGACGCTGACATGATTTTCATATAACTACATACAAATTCTATGAAAAGACTTTTTCAGAGAATTCCTCGCACGGGATTCGAATTCGCGACCCTCTGCTTAAGGAGTCTATGCATATACCACTACACCACGTCCACTCCCTAGATGGGGGGCTAATCCGCCAGCTGGCCGATAAACAAAAGTCTGTTTTCTGGTGAGATATTGGGAATACTGTGCATTGGCTGATGGTGATGCCATTGCTCTTTATAAAAAATTCTGAAATCCAAAATCGAAATTTGGGGCGCCTTTGAGTAGTAGAGTGGTGAACATCTGACTCGTTGTGCGGAGTCGGTCAGGCCTGGTTTGCCAATCTGAAGACATACACATCGTGTTAAATTGTGTGACAAGTTTCCATGGAGTGACAACAGAGGGAGTTGACGCTGGAGCAGTTATATCACCACAAGTGTTTTGAATCGAATAGTTTGTGCGAATATTTGGAGGTTGGGTTATCGGCTTTGGATGGGGCAATGATTGGGCTTCAGTTTTAAGGAATTCAGCCATGATTGAAGTATTGTATTTGTTGTGCGGCGGAAGATAGGTTGGAAGATCCTCAATTTTGTGACGTACTGTTTCAATGAGGCTTTCCAAATCATTCAACATTGTTCTATTCGTAGTGAGTTAATCATTAGGCTCACTGATTTTATAGAACATAACGTCAAGCATGAACTCGTAGTGCTTTGAGAGTAGTTGATTGTATGTTGCAGATTGGAGATGGAGATTTTTTTTTATAAATCCGGGCGCGCACCAAGGTGATATGAATACCCTTCTATGGGTTTTTCTCCAGGGCACGGGTGGGTGGTGTATTAGTTTGAAATTCATGTGTATTAGATCCCGGTATTTTTCCCAGAGGTGCGTGTCGAACTGGACGGAACGAGCCAGTGCATCCTCAACCAGTGGGTCCTAGTACGTTCTAGGTTTTTGTTCGTTACATTTAGCCCAGCCAGCAATTACTCCAACATCAGTGTTGTGCCTTCATGTCAGAGTTGACGCTGACATTGCCCTTTTTAAAAAATTCTGAAATCCAAAATCGAAATTTGGGGCGCCTTTGAGTAGTAGAGTGGTGAACATCTGACTCGTTGTGCGGAGTCGGTCAAGCCTGGTTTGCCAATCTGAAGACATACACATCGTGTTAAATTGTGTGACAAGTTTCCATGGAGTGACAACAGAGGGAGTTGACGCTGGAGCAGTTATATCACCACAAGTGTTTTGAATCGAATAGTTTGTGCGAATATTTGGAGGTTGGGTTATCGGCTTTGGATGGGGCAATGATTGGGCTTCAGTTTTAAGGAATTCAGCCATGATTGAAGTATTGTATTTGTTGTGCGGCGGAAGATAGGTTGGAAGATCCTCAATTTTGTGACGTACTCTTTCAATGAGGCTTTTCAAATCATTCAACATTGTTCTATTCGTAGTGAGTTAATCATTAGGCTCACTGATTTTATAGAATATAACGTCAAGCATGACGGGGATATGAATACCCTTCTATGGGTTTTTCTCCAGGGCACGGGTGGGTGGTGTATTAGTTTGAAATTCATGTGTATTAGATCGCGGTATTTTTCCCAGAGGTGCGTGTCAAACTGGACGGAACGAGCCAGTGCATCCTCAACCAGTGGGTCCTAGTACGTTCTAGGTTTTTGTTCGTTACATTTAGCCCAGCCAGCAATTACTCCAACATCAGTGTTGTGCCTTCATGTCAGAGTTGACAACGATGGGATTTTCATATAACTACATACAAATTCTATGAAAAGATTTTTTCAGAGAATTCCCTCGCACGGGACTCGAACCTGCGACCCTCTGCCTGAGGAGTTTATGCAAATACCACATAACACCACGGCCACCCGCGGATGTAGACGACTAGAAATTAATATCTGTGTCTTCCCGGAGAGAGTTGATGGAACTATACGTTTTATTGTTGGAATCCATCATTGCGGAACTAATAGATATACCATAATTTGGCTTAACACTCTATTGAGATGGCGCTTAGATGTTTCTTCATTTCTGGATCTAGCAGTTTCTAATTCAATTAAACGCGCAATTTGTTTTTCGATAATCTGACCAAAGTCTTCTATACATCTTACTCTATGTTTGAAGATTGATAATTTGTCCGTTATCAGTCTGACAAGTGAGTTATTATTGGATTCTTTAGAGCCACTGAGGCACTTGATTTCAGAGAGTACATGTGAGAGAGTACGTGTGACACTCGTCACAAAAGAACAGCAGGTTTTCTGAGAACTCCTTAACAAAGTCCGTGCTTCTTTTATTTAGGCCAACACAAACAGCATGAAGTATATTATCTTGCCGCAGATCCACTCACTGGCAAGAAACTCAGCATTATTGTCGTTAATGGAGCAGTTGGTTAATCCACAAGAAGACATGACGAAGACCAGGAAAAAAAAAATTACGGAGTAAATAAATAAGAAGTGCACTTAGAGCACAAATAAGAGTTCACAATATGGAGTAAAGTAAAAGGGTGACTAGTGACAGAGTGAGAAAGAAAGATTTTTTGACTCAGTTGATATTTCGTTCCATGGGTGACATCCAACATGTAATGGGAACACTAAATTATTGGCGTAAATTGACTTAATGTTGTATTTAAGCAACCATTCATCTCACATGATTTTATTTGGCTGAAATAACTCCGAACCGTCCGTCAATACACTATCAATTAAGCCACTCCCACGGATTGAAGTCCCATTTGTTCCCAGAATAGAGCTTTCTTTACCCTTTCTAAAAAATTAGGTTTAAATTTTAGTTTCCTGTCGAAAATAAGACCCAGATATTTCGTTGTATTAAAGAAAACTAAACTGGTCCGTTGATTGAGGAAAAGTTCATGATTTGAATTTTGTATTTCCTGGAAAATAGGGCAAGATCAGTTTTATGGGAGCTTACTCTCAATCCAATCTGTTAAGATTTAGTTGTAGGAGTTCTTTAATAGTATTAATATGCTTACCTAAGATGGCTATAACAACGTCATTCTTATAGGCAAAAACTCTATTATCTATATATTATATATATTAGCAGTTCATTAACCACAAACTTCCAGAGCAGAGGTGAAGGGGCATTGCCTTGAGGCGTTCTTCTGCTGCTACATCTTTTTACAAAATCCCCACCCAGTTTGGAGTTGATTATCCTGCAATTAAGCATAAGACTGATCAACTCCCCAAGTGAGTCATTTATCTGCAGATTTGACAACGCAGTCGTGATTGTAGATGTGTTGACGTTCTATGTAAAGGAAAGCAACCATTGTGTATTCTCTATAATGTATGGATCGTTCGATATGGCTAATTACTAGAGTAGTTTCCACCAACTTTCCTTTCCAGTAGCCATGTTAAGCTATTGACAAAAAGTTGTGGGTCAATTATAAATCGTATTTGGACATCAATCAGATGTTCTAGAGTTTTCAGAAGGAAAGATAAAAGACTTATAAGTCTTAATCCCTTGGGACAACATGCGGCATTTTTGAATGAAAACAATATTAACTTCTCTCCATAGCAGTGGAATATGGATAATTTTCACGCAGCTCCTCATGATATTCTTTAGCGTTGGCAGAGTAATATTTGAGGACCTTGGTATCTCAGTAGGTATAATACCTATCATGGCTGCAGTAATCCTGTTTTGGTTGCTACTGGCAGCGAATAATGAACACCTGAAAATTGAATGCTCAGTAACAGGTCTATTGATTTATCACTTAAGATTGTTTACGACCCATCGGTTTTTTCAGCAATTCGTCATAGGATAGGATGTAGAAAGAATTTTTTTTAACCCCGATGGCTTTTAACGATCTTTTAACCTTCCAACTTCCAGTATCACCCTTTCTAGGTTGTCACCAGCGAGAGGGCCCACATGTTCGTGGCCATGATATGCTTACGCCAACCAGTAGGTGTATTTGGCAGTCTGGCCACGGCTATACTGGGGTCAGAAAGTAAGAATGCATTAATACAATACAATAAGATACACTAATATACAAGCTCTAATCTTACCTAGTCAAAAGGATGGTGAATGCGATTATATGAGAATACAGGCGTTCTCACTTTAGCCTCACATCATCAACTCTTACTACTCACTTCCACGTGGTGACTTCTGGGTGCTTAATACCTGTTCTAGAGATAGGGTTACCAACACCTGTTGATTACAACCCATGATAGAGGGATGGAGGTTACTGGCTACGGAATTTGGTCCGGCTTCATTTGTCCTAGGGGTCCCAAAAAGGGCCTACCCCTCCAGGTTGGGTTTTGTGCGTGGGGTTAACTGCCCAACCAGTGAAAAAATAATTTTTACGAAGCGACCAATAGCCTCGGATAAGGGCGGATTCACTGTTGATGACCCTGCAAACGAACAAAGGACAACTACTTTCGTATTTGCACGTGGAATATAACTTGAACAGGCCGCGTACAGCCGAACAATAAGCGGAGGCCCTATACTGCTATAAAGCAGATATCCTGGCTATCCAAGAAATACGGTTGGATGGGCCGGTCAAAAGAAAGATGAAAAACTGTTATGTTTATTACGTTGATTGCTATAGGGAACGGAAGCAGCGTCTATTTATATGTGGATTTGTTGTAAGCGGCAGACTTAGGCAAGAAGTCTTGAGTTTTTGACACGTTAGTAAATGCCTTATGATATTTCCTTATCAAAAGGAAGTTCGCTCACATCAGCCTTACATGTGCTCACGCCCCAACCGAGGAAAAGGACGATGTTACCAAAGAAAGTTTCTACGAGGTTCTCGAAAAAACCTACGAGCAATTCCGATGTATGACGTAAAAATCATCTTATTCGACTTTAATGCCAAAATTGCAAAGAAGGACATTTTTGTTAGCACAGTCGGAAGACATAGCGTACACGACACGATGTCTAAAAACGGACTTAGACTAGTCGATTTCGTTACTATAGCAAGTACATGGTTTGCTCACCTCAATATTTAAAAGGGAACATGGCGGACACAAGATCAGCAAACTGCCAACATATTGCGATCAACGTTAGACACTAGTATTTTATATGTCCGAATATTTCGAGCGGCAAACATTGACTTGGACTATTACCTAGTTGCAGCCAAGGTACGTCTACGGATATCTCAAATGCCACAACAATGGGGAAATACTATGAGCAGATTTAATGTTGAACGGTTGCAATCGCAACAAGCCGCCAAAAGCTTTGCCGATCGCATATCCCTCAATCCCTCGAAAAGTACTTTTCAGCCAGCATTACGTGCGGAAGAGCAGTGGATTAGATGCCGAAAAGCCATCAGAAATGCGGCAAATGACGTGTCGGGTTTCACCTGTCCACCACCGCGAAACCACTGGTTTGAAGAAGAGTGCCGTCAAGCAGCTGCAGCAAAACAACATGCCTACAAAGCGGCGCTGCAAGATCGGCTCGTGGGCTCTACGAGTAAAAGAGTAGGCAAGAACATCGGCTCTTCCCGCGAAAAAAGGAGGAGCATGAGAACCACGCCATTTAGGAAATAGAGAGATTCTACTCCAGAAATAATATTTGGAAGTTTTACAAAAGGTAAAAAGAATGTGTCGGGTAATAAGACCCAAACGGAAACCTGTAGAAATTAACAAGGAAACCCTGTAGTAGAGTCACAGCCAGTGCTAATGATATGGAAAAACCATTTCTGCAGGCTGCGAAACGGCGAAGACAACACAAATTCGGCTATCAGGCAGAGCGAACCATTCAATATTGCCGATGAAAGTCAAGAATTCCGTCCACCCGGCTAAAATGAAGTGCAGATATCAGTAGCAATAGCAATAGCAAATAGTCGAACTATTTAAGGCAGCAAGAGATGGCTTGGTAGAGAGCATACATCAACTTATTTCCAAAATAAGGTTGGATGAATAAGATCTAGTCTGACTCTATCAATGCGATTTTCGGCCCAATAAATCTACAATTGACCAAATATTCACACTACGGCAGATCCTTGAGAAAACCCAAGAAGTTCAGATCAATACTCATCACCTTTTTTATCGATTTTAAAGCCACATATTGTAGTAGGTAGCAAGGGACTTTGTCTACCTCAGTTCTACTATGAAAATGAAACTTAGTAATTTTGAGATAAAAAATTCCCTGTAAGGTTTTCGAACCCGTATGCGTTGCCGGGTTCTGGAAAAGACGATTCAGCGATAACTCTACGAGCTACGCGGTCAAAAAACCGCGCATTGGGCTGGACATGTAAAACGAATGAACACCAACTTTCCAGCCCGCAGAATATTCGACTCTAATCCGGAGGGACAACGCAATAGAGGAAGACTTCGCCTTAGGTGACGCGCGCAAGTGGAAGAAGACCTCAACCAACTTGGAGTACGCAACTTGGTGCAGTTGGCCAAAGACCACGAATTGGAGAGGTTTATTGGTTGAGACCCAGGTCCACCCCGGACTGTAGCGCCGCCTTAGTAAGTAAAATCTTACCTTTGTCTCTTATATAGAGCGGAGCGTATGGGGGTGTCCTAAGTCCACGCTAAGTCTTGCGCTTGGAGAAATCTTTTAACATTTGAAAACAGTACGTAATTCGTTTTTAAGGATGTTGTTAGCCCACTCTATTTTGCTTCTAATGTAGGCACTTCTCTCAACCACGAGGAAAGATCCGAAGGTTCTGATATTGCGTAAAATATTTTGACGTATTATATATAGGTAGAGCGCCTTGGCTCTACGTTTGCGTTTGCCTTTAAAAGATGGTGCAGCATGGCGTGCCACAGTTTTACCACCGTTCTACCACCCGGCATTAGAACCATTCTGGTTTTGGTTTGTTTTCCTTGAGAATGTATCCATTGATATCCCACGAATAGCGGAGAGAGAATGGCCCATCTGTCTAGCTAATTCAAAAGTCACCAGGTGTCCTGATACTCCATCAGCAAGGCTTATCTTTGACACGGTTCGTATAGCACCTTGATTCAGCCCAGTGGAAAAGTATTGGTAGGGATGGTCGAAACGGGGGAAGGAGGAGTGGTAATTATCATTTGGTTTCGGGACTCATCTGGAGAATTTCTCGATATTCATTGACATTCCTCAGCTTGTATTAGTAGACAAGCTCGATTCTCAGATAGAGGTTATGTAAGTATGTTACATAGAGAAATTATGCTAATGGGTCTTAAGTACATATGTGAGTGCCTACCGATGTTTCACTTTTTAAAATGTTGTAAACCGATATCCGATCCTCGAGCCGAATTTAAACAAGCGATAAAAACAAACACGGTTTTGATCCAAATGCAGTTTATTGTTTCAAAGGTCTGTGTGTTATATTCGACTTAAACTGTAATATGTAGACTCTATGTAGGGTGAATACTTATTTAGTTTAGCCCCGAGGTATTGTTACTAAAACTAATTATCAATGCATTTTGTTTTCTTTTTATAAGGAGGTCACTGGTGCACCGAAAACATGGTATAAATAGAACAAAAGACAATAATAAAATATGGGATTTTCTTTTCGTTTATGTTTCTGCCATGAGAGACTGAACAAAGGAGCTTCAATTCGAAGGTTCTGTTCGTGCTATACTGATGTACCTTATGACAATACAAACTCAAAAAGGTAAGTCTGTATTACAATTTAATTATAATAACTGATTTAACATAAACGAACATTTCTACGTATTTGGCTTTTCGTTCTTTTCTCAGGATATCGCTTTATTGGCTCAACAGTTCTTTTTTATATTCATATTTTATGCAGAATACTAAAAGCAACAAAAAATTCTTACAACTTTTTCTAGTTTTCATTTCGCATTCTTGCAAAAAAAACAACGCAATTTGAAGAATCAAAAGGACAAAAGAGTGTTAATTAAAAACAAAATATTTGAAAACATTCTTAACTTGTGCTAAACGAAAACTATAAAAAGGGAATCTGGAACGAAATATACATACAAGTTTTATTCCGTCTTCATAATATTCACAAATCTTGCAAACACATACTTAGAAGAAGTTATCAAAAACTTTGTTGCACAGGGTATTGTGCAGAAAGGCATGTTCATACCTGATACACTAAGAAGCTGTATGATCGAGACGGACGTATCATCGTATCTTCAGACATCATCCTCAGGACAGGTGCTTGTGATACTCTACTGCTACCAACCAGCCGAAATCCATATCATATGTAATTAACATATGTCATTAACATAACCAAACAAAAAGCGATTAGGAAACAATTCTTTAACTTTAATTGTGTTTTTGAATTACGCGAATGTAA
The DNA here is from genome assembly GCA_907269105.1 of Volucella inanis. Taxonomy (NCBI): domain Eukaryota; kingdom Metazoa; phylum Arthropoda; class Insecta; order Diptera; family Syrphidae; genus Volucella; species Volucella inanis. The sequence continues at coordinate 13,164,480 of OU026158.1, forward strand.
AAAAAAAAAAAAACATTTTTCTAACTCTGCGAGAACTAAAAAACCGTTTTGAACGAGAATGAGTTGCATAAACGTTTTGTGTGTGTACGTCCCCGAATTTATAAAATATAATTTTTTTCTCTTCAAGAAATCGTTTTTTAAAGTATATGTTTGTACTATTGACAAATCAGTAACGTTAATTTATTTTTTTTAGTTACACTTTCTAATTGTTTGTTCGTCTTTCAGTTTTTGTAAAATTGTTTATTTTTTTTATTTTAGAAAATCTTATTCCTCTTTTATTAAAATCCTTTCGATTTATTTACTGCAGTAAATAAATGTGATACAACATTTGTTGGCAATTGTTTTGCCCCGTGCACTTAAAAGCAATTTCTATATCTAATCTTTGTACATGTGTACATACATTAATGTTGCCAATTGCATGTTTTGAGATGAGCTTATACTTGCAGCCAATGCCAAATTACTGGTTTAACAAAATATACTTTCAACTTTATCAAAAAAAAAAAAAAAAACAGCTCTTTAAAAAAAGTGTACATATAAAACTAACATTTATACAATGATATAGCTAAAATTGTAAATATCTCTAAAAATAAAACTGTTTTCCAAATTTCAAAGTTAAGGCTTACAAATGGTACTTCTATGACTCTCAGTCAAACATTTTGGTGTTAAATGGTTTCAATAATAAATATTTTCTTTTAAGCACAAATTTTTTCAAACAATGTATGTCTAATTTTTTGAAACATACTATAATGACCTAATTGGCAAGTATGTGACCAATCAAAACAATCTATTTTTACTGTAAAACAAATGAGAAGGTTTTTAACGTATTGGCTTTTTTTCAATCCGTAATATCCCAACCAAATAAGTTCCAAAAGATTCAGAAATGAATGCTCTTTTTTCTGTATATACTCGTACATACTTACATTTATGCCAATAATTTTTTTTTAATTCTCTCAATTTTTACGGTTTCCTGGAGGCAGAATTTTTCATTTTTTCCCCAATCCCTCCGTTTTTCCATATGAAAAATGTGGTTTTAAAAACGATATTAGAACTTTTGTTTAGCTGTTTTCATGTTGTTTTGTCGTTATTGATTCGAGTTCCTTTTTAACTTTTGAATTATTTCTACATATGTATATATATATTTATATTGATTATAATATATATATTTATCTGATTATGATTTTATACTTACATCGGTGCACGTATTCTACTTAAAAAAAACCAATCTAATTAAATCTTGATGCCAATCGATGTTCTGATGTGAAAGTTTTATTTTTGATTGTTTCCATTTCTAAACTTTATTTATTTTCATATGTATTTGCCTTCATATCATTTTATTACAATATATGTAATTATGATACCGCTAAAAAAATAGTAAAAAAACATGTCACTTTATTGCTTTAATATAAGCAGCTCCGCTTTTTTGCCCATCAGTAAAAACTTATTAACAAAACGATTTTAATGTTTTCTATACCTACTAATAATTGCATGCAATTAAAGCTTTTTAATGATTTTTCCGCAATGGTATAGGGTTTTCCAACGACTTGACAACTTTTTTTTTAAATAAAAGGCAAACCATTTGAGATATTTCAAAAACTTTATTACTGGCTTGAAGTACGATCAAAACATTTGTGAATGAAACTCAACTTCGTTTATATGGCCACCGCTGGCACGTTTGCGACGGTCGATTCATTGGACCCAATTTTCAACGACTCGGCCGAAACGGCCACTATTTCACGTTCAATGATGGCTCTGAGCTCTTCCAACATCGTCGGCGTGTTGGCATAAAACAATGACTTAACATAGCCCCACAGAAAATAGCCAACTGGCTTTAAATCGCACGAACGAGGCCAATCGACTGGCCCATGTCTTGAGATAACGCGCACACCATACTTAATCTTCAATAAATCGATTGTAGCGTGTGCTGTGTGGCTTGTGGCACCGTCCTGTTGAAACCACATGTCGTCCAAGCCCATATCTTCCAGTTTGGGCCAAAAATAATCGGTGATCATGGCGCGACAACGCTGACCATTCACATTAACATGACGATCGTTATCGTCGACGAAAAAAGATGGCCCAATAACACCGCCGGCATGCAAACCGCACCAAACAGTTATTTTTTGTGGATGAAGTGATGATTCATGAAGCACATGTTGGTTTTCACCCGACCAATAACGCATATTTTGCTTATTGACGAATTCATTGAACCAAAAATGAGCTTCGTCACTCAAGATGATTTTGCGATGAAATTCATCATCTTGGCGCATCTTCTCCAGAACTCAATCGGAGAACGTACGTCGCTTCAAATGGTCCATCGGCTTCAATTCTTGAGTCAGCTTGATCTTGTATGGGTGTAAACCAAGATCCTTACGCAAAATACGCTATAATGTGGTCTGAGCGATGCCCAATTCTCGAGAGCGCCGTGGAATTGACTGATTTGGATCGTTTGCTACGGACGTCTGAACGGCAGCGATATTTTCGACACTTCGACCAACCCGTTGTCTCACTAACACGGCAACATCACACAACGAATATGTAGACTCAAATATTTGCACTAAACTTGTGCCTGTCTTCTAGGGAGAGAATGACGACCGAAAATTGGAGTTAACCCTCTTAAAGTTGCATTCACCGACTCCGAATATCTGTAGAAAATTTTTAGTTTGACGATTAGTGAAAGAGTGCGTTCACAAATTAAATTCAAAGTTGTCAAGTCCCTATTGAAAAACCTTATAGAATAGATAATGTTTGTTCAATAATTTCAAAAAATCGTTGATCTTTAGCAAACACCAAATAACCGGCCTAATTTTTTTTAGCAGTAAAATGCAATAGATCAAAAAGTGTGTTGATTTCACTTGACGAGCATATGTACTCGTAGATATTAAAATATATTAATCACGTAAGCAAAAATAAAGGTGGTTATTGCCGTTATTGGTTATTTTACCTTCAAGTAGACGTTAACGACTTATTGGTTCATGCTTTTATTTTAAATGCAGTGTCACGTGAGATGTAAGCAGTTAGCGTTTTGCCTTTCCAACTTTGGTTTTGGAGGCCGTTCTTTGCTATCCTTTATATTCTATTTAATGAGATGTCGCGTAGTTCAGCAGCAGAAAACCATTCACCGATATACCATGAGTATTCGTTTCCATATTACCAATTTAATTTTTTCCATATTTATGGGCCAATTGATTAATAAAACCAATATTTCAATATAGCTGTCATTTCGAAATGATTTCGGATTCATGTTGCTGCATTTAAGATTTTTTAACGAAGAGGATCAAGTTTAGTCATCCCAACTACAAATGGGTCTTAGGTAATAAAAAAAATAATCCAGTACCTATTAAGCATTGCGCTAGGAATCGCTCTTCAATTAGTTGTTTTTTTTTTTTCTAAAGACGAAACGTCGAGAGCGTCGTTGCAGCTAAGCTTAGCTGTCCCTAGCGGACCAGTAGGGACGCCGTAAAGTGGGAATATTGTGATGCTTCTACTCTGGTTTATTACCTCGCTGAGATTATAAAAACATAAAAATGGGAAGACATTTACCTTATGTACTCAGTTTATGAGTAGGTATCATTTATGACCGAGGTCAATTAAAGGTAGTTTTCCTCCTTTGTTTAACAGCGCTATTTTAAAATTGATTAACAAACGTCTTACCTTTATTTGCTGGAAACATTATAAGTTCCATGTGCTATAAAACTCCAAACTGCGAAGCGAGAGTTTTATAAAAATTATTTAAATTCCAACATTCAAACTGGAAAGGATCTTTGGCAAAAGTTGCGGAAGTTAGGCAATGGTAAGTTAAAATCAGGTGCACCAACAGACGTACATTGCCATGTTCTGAACTCGCAGTTTGTATGTATCTGTTGCGGTCCCGCTATCCCAAAATCATCATTTTCAGTTTTAGGCGAACTGTGATGTGTTATTACTATTTGTTTTTTGGAAATCTTGCAGTTTGAACAATTCATGATATCCTGCGAAATATCATATTGCAATTACTTCCAAGAAAATGTGACCATGGTATACTTGTACTACAATATTAATGTGGCTATATCACACTCTTGTGAACTCTGGGAGACTTATGTTATATTGCATATTGTACTTGTTGTCGCTGGTTTAAGTGTTAAAAATAAAGATCCAAAATCAATGATATAAAACTAATATGGTAAAATGAAAGAGTTTTAGCAGGATAAAGTCAAATTCAAGTGTTAGAAATTTTTTTTATTATTACAATTATTTATGCCTATCACAAAACATAAACTTTCTATTTAATTATTTTTTTATATATCCTGTATAGGGTGATTCATCGTAAGGTTTGATTTATAATGTAAGATAAAACACATAAATTTGAAAGTGAACTTAAAATTTTTATTTTTTTTATACAATCCCGCGCGCGCACCAAGGGAATATGAATACCCTTTTGCTGGCTTCTCTCCAGGGGCGTAAGGTGTAGTAGTTTGAAACTCAGGTGTATTAGGTTTAGATATTTTCCCCAGAGGTGGTTGTCAAACTGGAGCCAGTGCATCCTCTACCAGTGGGTCATAGTATGTGCTACTTGTTAGTTTGTTACATTTAGCCCAGCCAGCAACCACTCCAACATCAGTGTTATGCCTTCATGTCAGTGTTGACGCCGACGGGATTTTCATATAACTACATAGAAATTCTATGAAAAGACTTTTTCAGAGAATTGCCTCGCTCGGGACTCGAACCCGCGACCTTCTGTTTGAGGGGTCTATGCATATACCACTACACCGCGGCCACCCCGATCGCTTACGAGAACAATTCATGGCATTTCCTCTTTGAAAATAATATCATGTAAATGTTGGCCTTGACTATGTCTGAGGTGTTCAATTCAGAAAGTCCAATTTTGAGCGACTCTTTAGAGCATAGCGACTGGTATCTCGCGGATAACACGAGTAATGTTGACTTCCAAAGCGTCAATCTAGCAGGCTTATTCCTGAAGACCTGAGACTTTACAGATCCCCAGAGAAAATCGTCCAAAGCTGTGATATCGCACAATCAGGGCTGCCAATTTACCGTAGCAAAACGTGAAATTAAATGCTCACCAAAATGGCTTCTTTACAAGTCCATTGTTTTACGCGCTGTATGGCTCCTAGCGCCATCTTGTTTAAACCAGAGCTCACCGAGACCATGTGCTTTAATCTCAGGAAGCACATAGTCCGTCAACATCCATTGAGTCAGAAATGGGCTTCTGACTCATTTCATTTTCAATTACCTAAAAAAGTGATGCAAATTCAAGTCGCCTGCCTTAAATACTTGCACAAGTTAAATTTTGAATGCCTTTAGGCCGAGATCCTCACATTAAATACGCCAAGTTGTCGAATACGCCAAGTTGTCGAATACGCCAAGTCAAGCTGCTGGGAACGACGACGAATCGATTCGTCACGGTCTTTGCGTACACTCTCAGCTACAGCTGCTACAGTCTCTTCACTACGTACTGGATGTGGTCTATCCGGTCGAGTGTCATCTACTAATCTGAACTGGGACTCAAATTTGCGAATGGTATTGGCAATAGTGTTTTCAGTAGCGCACCGTAAGTTCATCGAATCGCACGGAAAACATTTCTTACAGAACGCTGATTTTCGTAATACAGCTGAACAATTTGAAAACGCTATTGTAGTGTAAGTCTTTCCACGATGACTTGCCAAACGATATTGAATAAAAATGACAAAAATGGTTGATAGGAGTCACGTGTGATCTATCAAAAAAAGCCTATTGAAAATCAAACCTCACAATGGATTAACCTATATAATAAAACAACAGTATTAGCATCTGTTCTTTTCTACCACACCTAAAGTTTCAAAATGTTTTTGTGAGAAACTGTTCACTGTTGTTATTTGTACCCTCAAAATTTTTGCATACAGCGCAGGGGAAGGAAAATTAGGAAGGAAAGAAAAAGAGGCACCGATTTATTGTGGTTTTTAATATTTAGAAGTTAATGTGACTAGAAAATAAAAACAGCATTTTATAAGCGATTTGTACGTATTATGAAGGAATCATGATATTCTAGAGTGGGCTTAAGGGTATACCAATGAGCATTCATAAAGAGATGGATGTTCCGGTGAAACGTTTGAAGAGCGGAATGTTTCAGGTAATTTTGGTGGAGTATTCTTGGTGAAAATAGCGATAGAACAAGGTGAGACAGGAGGTGATAAGTCGGTGTTCGAGAGTGTCAATTGGCTGTGTAATATTGCCATGTCCTATAAGTTGTATCGCACGATTTTGGATCCTATCCATAAAGTGCAAGGAGGTCTTAGTGTCACATGACCAAATGTGGGCATTGTACTCAAATTTTGGGTGTATGAATGCCTTATATCGTATAATAAAGCCAGATCAGAGAAGGTAAAAAATGTCTTGCATTGTTTCAAGAAATTGAGATATTTCGTAGCATTTTTGGCGACATCGGATATTTTAAGTTGGTATGACTACACCTAAAGTGCCTGAGCACGTGTTAAGTTTAAAGATTGAAATTGATTTCACTTTTGCCTAATAAAATGTACGAGTACTTATTTTTACTTATAAATCTTCTAAAAAGAATAACTTTGAAGTCAAGCTGTCATTTTGAAATAATCTTTCACATTTATTTGCAATATTACTTGACAAATCATCGTAAATATAACTGCACTATATGAACGACTCCGACTTATAGATAACTACAAGATTTGTCTTGTCCTCATAATTTACCAGCTGGGCTCACTACTGTTCGTATTGTGGATAAACCCTATACCACACATTCAATATGATTTCGGTACTGAAGATACCCTTGTGGCTTTGAGTGGAAATGAGGAGGAATTGTCAATTCGGTGTTGATTGCAACAGTTTGGATTTTATCCGTCCGCTATGTGAAAAAAGTTGCCAACATTTGTATAAAATCTAGCCACAATTATAGCTTATAGTTTATGAGAATCATATACGATGTTAATTTTTTAGCTTAGTTGGTGAACAAGCAAGTTTTGCATTTCTGGAGTGAGGAGTTTCCAGAGTACGTATGCCCATAATTCTACTAAAAAGCGCACCGCTTTAAATGAAAGGCGAACGTTACTACAGTGATCAGGGTTTACTTCTGCAAAAATATGGACGATATTTGGTTCAAGAAGGATGGCGCTACGTGCTATTGTGCCTACTAAGCAGTTAACTTAATATGGACCCCATTCAACTATATAACATATTACTCGTATAGATAAAAATGGACCAGTAAATCGGTTACCGCTATTGTGCTGTTAAAACTTGCTCAATTACTTTTTGGGAGGGTGTAATCTAGGCCTCATGCCTATTGATTCAATTGATATAGATGAGATAAAGTACGAAACAGCAGCCAAATTTGCCTACCAGAAAGCGCTTCCTCAAAGACAACCGAGGACGCCGTATGCTTAAGTTTAATATAATAAAAAGTTTTTTATAACAAATAAAGTTTTAAACCCAATCACTCTACTTACTGCTTTTAAAAAATTAACAGCTCTATGCCTAATAAATACTTTTTAGAAATAATTTTGCCTTCTTTGTTTGTGAAGTATTTTACTGCAATAAAAAGAAGTACGAAAAATTGTGTAAAAATATATTTCTTGACAGTAGTAAATACAATATTAAAAATATTATGCTCAGACGGTTCCATGAAATAAAACCAAATGAAAATCTTAATTACTATTTGATTTTTATCGAATTTTAGTCTTCAAAGCTTTCCCGTATTTTAATCAGTGTTTTTTTTAAGTTTTGGACTGAAATTCGAGGCGAGTCAAATAATTATTGGGTGATGTCTCGCCTATCTTTCAGCGCATCACACTCAAATTGCATCTAGCGACTTATCGCTTACTCTCGTTGCCTGTGAACAATCAAATTACCAAGCAAGTAATCGATCTGGATGGTGATGGCAGATAGGTTTTTTTTCGACTACGATATCGAATGAGTAACGAATTTATTGCTTATTCATCCTTGCATGGTCTTCCAGTTTAATAAATCATACATTGATGGTTTAATTAAAATACTTTTTTTTTTGTTTTAAGGTGGCGCTACAGTTTGGAGTAGGCCTGGACCTCAGCCAAGAATCGTTTTCAGCTGGCTCAATCTTTAGCTAGCTGCCTCCAGTTTCGCACGTTAAGTTGGTTGAGGTGTTCTTCCACTTGCGTGCGCCACTGGATTTGCGGTTTTTCTTTACTGAGCTATCCCTCGGGGGCGACTTCTATGATTTTTCGAACCGGACTTTTGGTGTCCATCTGCTCTACATGATCCAGCGACTTCAGCCGTTAGACCTTCACTCTTCCGGTTAAGTCTATGTTGCTGTACAGCCCATAGAGCTTGTAGTTGATCTTTTTCTTCACTAATCGTCTTTACAAACAGGACCGAAAATCAAACAAAGAATTGCAGCCAAGAGTACCCTCATCCATTTTTATTAACATTTATGCCTCTAAGCCATAGGTCAGGACTGGAATTATTAAGGTCTTACATAGGGTCAGTTTGGTTACTCGAAAAAGGTCTTTACTAGTCAATTACTTTCTTCGCTCAAAGATGCAACGATTGGCAAGAGTTATTTTTCATTTGACCTCAGCGCTGGTGCCCTTGTCTGAATTAATAACGGGCCCTAAGTAGACAAAATCATTAACTACAGAAGGATTAAAGTTAAATCTGTCTAGAATAACGTTCTCTCCGAGACGTCGGTGTTAAGTGTCCTTTCTGTTTGACAATATTTACTCGGTGTTTCCTTCACTGATCGTTAGACCCATCTTTGCCACCTTCGTCTCAATACTCGCGAAAGCGTAACTGACATCACACGTCTTTCTTCCGATTATATCAAGATCATCGACTTTTGAAAAATTGTGCCCCTTGTGTTGGCGAGCGAGCTTTGCATTTTCTTTTAAAAACGATAATTAAATCCTTTTTTGAGATCAAAAGTTTCGGTGAGTTCTCTGCGTACTTTTACTCCATCGTCATCCTGCACAAATGGACGCGTTTGGCAGGGATACCAAAACGACACGTTGCTCTGTATAGCTCATCTCTATATATGCTGTTACACGTGGTTTACACGTTGTGTATCGATTTGAAGATCATGGTTTTTTGTCCAAGATCTGCCGTGGTGTGAATATTGGTCAATGGTTGACTTTCCTGGCCTAAGGTCACATTGACAAATTGACAAATAAGAATGTTGACGAACAGCTTCAGGCATTCACACAATATAGCAGATAGGATCTTGCAGGCGATGTTAAGAAGATTAATGCCTTTGTAATTGGCGCAGTTCAAAGAGTCTTCTTTTTAAAGATCGAATACACAATGCTGAAGTTCTAAAAGGTAATTCATCGTGAGGTTTGATTTATAATGCAAAATAAAATACAAAAATTTGACGACTACGCCTCAGGTGGTCCATTCAGAAGGTCCAATTTTTTGCGACTCGTTCGAGCATAGCGACTGGTATCTTGCGGATTACAAGAGTAATGTTGGCTTACAAAGCGTTAATTATAGCTGGCTTATTCCTAAAGACTTAAGACCTTAAATATTTCCAGAGAAAATAGTCCAAAGGTGTGATATCACACGATCTATTCGGCCAATTTACTGTAGCAAAACGTGAAATTAAGTGATTTCTCAACAAGTCCATTGTTTCACGCGTTGTATGGCTCGTAGCGCCGTCGTGTTAAAACCAGAGCTCTCCTAGACCATGTGCTTTGATCTCAGGAAGCACATAGTCCGTTAACATGGTGCGATAACTGGTAACATTTTGATTTGCCTCATTTTTGAAGAAATATGGACCAATGATTTCATCAGCCCATAATCCACACCATACCGTTGTTTTTAATCGATGTAATGACACCTGTTGGTACTCGTCGGGTTGCTTATCAGCACAAATACGGCTATTTCCCTTATTAACGTATCGATTGAGTCAGAAATGGAAACACCGGATTTTCGTTAAGTTTTTCCAGAGCCCATTCACTGAAAATATGACGCAGACCAAAATTCAAGTCGTCTGGCTTAAATACTTGCACAAGTTAAATTTTGAATCCTCACGTCAAATACGCCAAGTTGTCGAATACGCCAAGCCTAGCTGCTGAGAACGACGACGAATCGATTAGTCAAGGTCTTCGCGTACACTCTCAGTAAATTGGGACTCAAATTTGCGAATGTTATTGGCAATAGTGGTTTCAGTAGGTCGATTATGCGCCCCATAAGTACCTCGAATCGCACGGAAAACATTTCTCACAGAACGCTGATTTTCGTAAGACAGCTGAACAATTAGAAGACGCTGTTGTAGTGTGAGTCTTTTCACGACGACTTGCCAAACGATATTGAATAAAAATGACAAAGCAGTTTGTAAGAAGTAACGTGCGATTTGTCAAAAAAAGGCCTATTGAAAATCAAACCTCACAATGAATTACCCCTTATTAATCGGGCATATTTTTGTTCGACCATACTTGTATGCCCCTTATCAAGTTATCGCCTTCCGCTTTGAAGAGGTCGGCATTTATTAGTATTAAGTTTAGATATGTCTATCTTCCCTGACTTGATTTGACACCAAGTAGAAAATCTATTCAGACTATCGTTCAGTTGAAAACAATCAGGAGGATTTGAAATATTGCGAAAGATTTTCATGTCGTCAGCGTAGATTGACCTACATATACGAATTTTTGTTTAACGTAGTCGGCATCGTTGATTATTAGAATGAATGATAAGGGCCCAAGATATCTACCTTGAGGTAATATGACTTTAATGGGTTTGGAAACCATGAAAATAAGTAGAACATTGTAGTACCGATCTTCTAAGTTGAATGAAATCCATATTTTAAAACTTGATCCAAGCCCTACAGCCTTCTGTTTAATTCTTATGTTTATACCCTGTTACCCGGGTGCCCACTGAGCTGTGCTTACATAAAAAAAACTAAATAAAGATTAAAATTTAATTTTGAGCTCCCGGATCATCGTTATCTAGCTCTTTAGGAATTGAATTATGATTTTACCTTTTTTTAACAAAAAATGAACTTAAACTTCAACAATCGTTGCATTCGTCCCGGGTACCTGGGTATCCACATCGATAATTAAACAGAATACAAACAAACTTTTTTTTAACGCTTGCAAATATTTATTTTATCGAAAAGATATGTTTCAGCAATGTGTTTATAAATAATATTATGTATTACATTCGATACATACACGATATGCGCGTTTTTCTTCGTCTTTTATTGTCATTTTGTGACAAATATGACAAGATCCCGTGACTTTCTTCCTTCCCGTTGATATCTGCTACTTGGCAACCTATAATGCTTTCAATAGCAATTTTTTTGGTATAACTGCGCATCACCTGAGCAGTGGTCATGCGTGCTTCAATCAATGGCTTAGCAAGTTCTTCACTTAGTTTGCGCAAGAAAGACGTCGTTGCGTTGGTTTCTTTGCGAGCATTTTATTATTTTCATAATAAGTTAAATATGTCGCGAGTGAAGTGATGTCCAACATCTTGAAGAACATTGCCACTAGCAATCTTGAATACAGCCGTTGAGTTGTGTATCTTCTCAGCATTTGATTCATGGTGTCAACGCCAGTTTTATATTTATTATAATAAATAATCAGATCAGGCTTCTTTTTCACATTGTCACTCACAGCTGTATCCGAATGCATTGTTGATATTAAAATTGCAGCGTTGTCTTTTTTTCTTTTTATAGGTACGTAAGAGCACATCGTCACTTTATCATGAAAACTAAAAACTGTAGAATATTTCTCTGTCAATTTATTTGCTGCCATGATACTGGAGATATATGGTTTATTTTTTTTTTATTGTGCCAACACTGGTTAGATTCCAAGATAGCAGGTGCTTTGCAAGGAGAAAACTTGTAAAAAAATCATCCATTCAAATATCACTCTTTCTCCTTGATTTTTTTTTTTCACAAGTATCATTCGTTTTGCCAGTGTTAATAATAGCATGAAAAGGATACGCGTTTTCAGCATAGCAAATCCACCAGACTATATAGTAATTATTACAATATCAGTTTAATATTTGCAGATAAAAATTATTATTTCTATTATAATCAGCAAAACAAATTTGTACTACCGATTGGGTCTATGGTTTCTACTTTTTCGTCATCATCGCTCACACTTATTTCGGACTCATCTTCTTGCTCTTCTTTTGCAGGTTCATTATATAAAAAATTTCAATAGTAACGAAAATGGGTACCGGGATGCGTTAGTAAAGTTGGATATGAACATAAGAGTTAAGCTGAACGATTTTGTAGTGTAGATCAAATTGTTTAGTAGGGCGAATGTGTCGTAAGGCAGAACCTGGATATTAAAACTTATAGTAGAGGGCTTTGTTCGTGGCCCTACCACGTTTTTATAAAAAGATATTTGAAAAGAAACTTATCAACGTTTTAGTGAGCTTGTAGAGAATCATTTGTTGGCTTGGGGCAGTAGTAGGTAGTTCCTAATATTAGATCTAGCTGTTTGTAGTTGCCATAGGCGCTTGGAACTACAGTGGGACGCGAATGACGCGAGTTCGTTTGAGACATCAACGGAAGTGATTTCAAAGTTTTCTGAAAAAATTTTTTTCTTAGATCACTCATACTAGTGAGTAGACCCTCCTGTTGAATGGAAGCTATTACATAAGTATTGTTGCAGATATTGGTTGATGCAGATGGAATCGGGGTTATAATGTAGCTACACAAGATAAAAACGAATATTTTCATAGATTATTCAGTCTATTAAACGAGAAACGCAGGGTTCATTGTCACTTGGATCGGCTAGATGCTTTGTTAATTTCGGTTTTGGATGAAGCATGGGGTTTCTAAAAGCTTAGCATGAGAGGGAGCAGTTTGGGAGTGAGATTAAAATTAAGATGAAGTAGAGACGAGCGCAAAAAGTTTGGGTAAATTAGAATGCGGTGTTTGAGATGGGGGAGGACAAAAGTTGAGTGCAAGATTAAAGGACATACGGTTATGGCTTTGTTTGGGAAGAAGAAAGTTTTACGGGAGGGCCGCTGTGGTATGATGCGCTATAATCCCAATTTGCTCAGCAGTATCGCCTATAATGAATTTACTTGATGTGATATTTTCCTTGTTGACCAACACTTATGCTTCGAAAATTTCAATTTAATAAAATTGAAATAACAAATTTTTCTGATATATTTTAGGATTTTAAACTTTTTTCTAATCTATTAGTTAATATCCCATATTAAGTCCAACACTAATGCCCCAATTAAATCGCCAGTAGCATATCCTTTAAACCTTCAACCGTAACAACCGCCTTGCTGTGAATGGTTATAAGTTTATTGTCCATGTATTCCGAAAAAAAATTTAAAATAAAGTTTGTCTGGACTTATTGCAGCATGATGAGTACAAAATCATTTGAGTCTGGAGACTTACATGGCTTAAAGAATTGTCAACCGCAGTGTTTTCCAGGTTTTGTAATCAACTATTACTTTTTTAGTGAGAGCGAGAAAGTAGTTAATCTCTGTAATTTTTCTGCTTAGGACTGTCTAGCTATCCTCATGGCTTTAGGAACTTGTTAATATTGGAAAGTCGACCTTAGAAAGTTCTTTAATATTATCATGGGGAAGAAAGGTTTTAAAGTATTCCGTTCTCGAAGTACCAGAGAATACGGGCAGTGATATCGGAAGTGAGGTTGTTTTCGTGGAATTTTTTCTGAAATTTTCTGAAGTACGATTGATTTTATATAAACAGTTCTTTTAATTTATTTAATTTAATAATTGCTAAAAAAATCAACTTCCACCTCGTGTGATATTTTTACCAAAACTAATAAATCCCTTTAACGAAGGAAATTTTGGCGAAATTTTCATAAGGCGATATGCATATAATATGTTTCAAACATCATCCGTCATTTCTTCCTCTAATCAACACATTTTGTCAGATTGCGCAATTCGAAGCAAAATGTTTGGCATGCCTGCACATTTTTATCAAAATCGGAGCTTACAGAATTTGTAGTTATTTAGTAATCCTGCAATTCAAAATTTTCTCATTGGATCTGTATGTATCCGTAAGTACGGTCACTAATTCGAAATATCTTACAATGATATGTAACTGTATTATTTTTTCTGATATAAGAAGATACTAAAATATTTTTTACGTTGAACTCATTCAGAAGCTAAGATAAGTATCCCGCAAACTCACTGAAATCTAGTTTTCTTTAACATAGTGAATTAGTGATCTGCATAATAAATATTGCTTCTCTGTTATATCAATTTTTGTACGTAAGTTTTCTGCATGAGTTTTTATTACCTTCTAATTTCGAACATAAATTTTTTAAAATATATGTAGTTTTATTATCAAAATTATTATTATTATCAAAACTTGTTTATTAAAAATTGAAAGACCAAAAATGTCGATAAGCTTTTTTTTATTTTAATTTATTTCAATATGTGTCCCAAATATCGTTCTCTTTGAATTCAAAAATTGATTCATTATAATATAAAATAGAGCAAATTTTTTGCCTGTTGCCATAACTACAAGGTAGCGCAAAATTAATTATCCAATTTTATTTTTGAATTTCTTTTTACTAAATAAAAAAGAAGTGTTAAGTGATGGAAATCTTTATTTTGACCTTTACAATTGTTTGTGTTCAGTAGAAAATATGAAATCCGCCAAGTGGCTGCCACCAGTGTTGATACACATACACTTTCCGCAAGATTTCCGGTGATAACTGTACGCATTCCTGTAGAGTACTCTCCTTAAGGGCTGCGATTGTCTGAGACTTGTTGGCATAAACTTGCGACTTCAAGTAGCCTGAAAGAAAGTAGTCTGGGATGTTTAGATCGGGCGATCTTGTTGGCCATGCCAAATCGCCAAGAATGGGAGATTACGTGACTAGGAAACGCTTCCTTCACAATATTCATTGTGGCTCGTGCTGTGTGTGCGGTTGCACCGTCTTGTTGAAACCATATGTGTACCAAGCCCCGCTCACCCAATTCGGGAGTAATAATAATAATCGGGAGTAAATCGACGTCGAAACTTTGACGGAAGAGTATGTATTGTGAGTGAACAGACGTGTCGAGAATCTCGTCCGGCAAAACTTCATAACTGCGTGGTATAAAATTTTGTGGATCGCCTAGCAGTCATTTTCTATCATCTTCGTCACAAAACAACGAACGTTTAAAATATTTTTATTTGCACCTTGCAAGAGTTTTCCCATTACGAGCATAATGGCGGGAAAAACGAGATCAACGAGTTCCCTTGAAAAAGAAGAAGAAAAACCTTTTACGGTTGCACTGGAGGCGAAGGCGCATTTTTCGCATGTTGTGGCGAAAGAATCTGCTACAACACCGAAATTAAATTCAACTCCAGCTGGAAAAAAGGTAGCTATTTTTATGTCATCAGCTGTAATATTTATATTTTTGACTTTGAAAAAAAAATTGCTAATCTGCGTGATGAAATCGTTTACCAAATCTCTTCTGAAATCAATACTTTTCGAAATATATGGTCGAAACCTGCAAACTCAAGAAAAACTGGAGATGCAGTTTAAAGGTGTAGAAAATGCAATAGAATCGAGAGGATGAGATTAAGGTACACTTGGCTGACTCACGAAAATTCGAGGAGGAGGTTGCTAATCTCCAACAATGATGTGATGCGTTTGAAAGGCGTGAAATTGCAGCCGACGCCATTCTGTTTGGTGTTCCACAGCTGCCTAATTAACAACTCAAGACAATTTTCAACCACCTTTGTCAATCCATAAACTGTACGCTTCCAGTTTTTAGAGCAGTTTTTCGTTCTCAGGGACACAGAAATGACTCCCCTATCATAGTCAAATTCAAATCTGCCCGCGACCGAAACACCGTACTTTAAGCATTCGCTCTGGAACAACAGAAAACTGTGTCTTCTTGATTTAGTCATTAAAGAGGGAACAAAAGCAGGAAACAAAAGCATTTCCATGCACGGAAGCCTAACAATTAGGAATCGCTCGCTTTACCAAAAAGATGTGCGTTTTCAGAGAAGTAAAACTCTTTTCGCTGTTTCTACCCATCTTGGTTGCGTGTATGTAAAAGAGAGTGCACATGCAGAAAGAATATTTGTAGTGAACGAAAGAATGATCAATGCCATTGCCGCGAGATGTCAGACCGATGAAAGAAAAGAATAGGAAAAATTACAACAATGATGCTGAACAAAGTCCAATTTGATACACAAGCATTATTATTATTATTGCCATTTTTTCTTTTCTTACTTTGTGTTAGTTTTATTGCTTTTGTATGAATTTTCGTTTGTTATTTTATTTAATCAGTCGATGTTGTTGCCTAGAGGAGAATGAGGGTGTATATTTTTTTTTGTGTACTTTGCTGCAGTGAAAAGTAACCTCCTTGGGAATGAAAAAAACATTTTTTTTTTTTTGTGTTTTTATTTTGTTCAATATAGTCCCTTCTTAGTTTGATACACTTATTCCAACGATTTTTCAACTTCTTGATCCCGTCCGAAAAGTAAAGATGATTCTCTCGCGTGAGCTGAATTTTTTATTGATGAGCCATCTTTTAATAGTCCGAGGGAGCCAAATTGGGCGAATACAGTAGATACGACAGCAATTGGAGCCGTAAGTTATTGATTTTAGCCGTGGTTGCGATGCTCTTGTGCGCCGGTGCATTGTCTTGCAAAAACAAAAATTTTTTTCGCTTCATGTGAGGCCATTTTGCAGCGATTTCGGCCTTCAATCGCTCCAATAATGCACAGTAATACTCGCTGTTCATGGGTTTTCCTTTTTCGATGTAGTCCACGAAGAGTATGCCATGACAATCCCAGAAAACCGACGCCATACCCGAAACATCGAGCCTCCCTCGGCCGCTTTGGAGCACTCGTGCCGGCTTCAGTTCATTGCCGGGCACTCATTCTGTTCTCTGGTAAAAGTGGATCCGAATTTCACAAAAGTTACCAATCGACGCAAAAAGTACGCCCAATTCCAGCAAGTCCAAACACTCTTTCGAAGTGCTCTCGCGTTCGTGTTTTTGGACAGGAGAGAGTATGCGCTGCATCCAACGGCAGGATAGTCTTTCATATGCAGAATATTGCCCAAAATATGGCGTGTGCGCTCAGTACTAATCTTTGTTGTATCTGCTAGCTCGCGCACCTTCATTTTCCGGTCAGCCAACACCATTTCATGTACTTTTTTGACATTGTCCTCTGTAACCGCATCGGATTGCCTGCCGCTGCGGACTTAATTGGTAGTTGAGTTGCGGCCACCACAAAACTCTCGAAACCAATATTTGACGGTGTAATCTGAGGGAGCATTAGCCCCATAATATTTATCAAACTTTTCTTTTGTTTCCTTCACCTCTCAAAAAAATTATGTTTTATGAGAGAACGAAAATCGTTTTTGTCCATACTCAACATGATGCCAAACACGTCAACAACAATCAGCTGTCAAAACGAAACTTGGCATGTCTGCCTAAGTATGAACGGACTTCAAGCCACCATAACCTTTTTTGCAGTAGCAGCGCATTCTGGCGGAGAAGGAGGTTACTTTTCACCCTACCTAGTATGATACTCGATTCTCGAACGATTTTTTTCCGAAGAAATAGATTCGGATGAGATTGATTCACTCGTTAAATACATTTTCATCGACATTGTTTGCGGTGAGAGTAATGTTCTGTGTATAGAACTTATAGCTTATATAGCTTATCTTTTTCTTTACATGACGTTATCTTCCCTACATAGTGACAAAGTCATTAAGCCAAAAATGAACTTCATCGCTAAAGACACTTTTTCGACGAATCGGAAAAGTTTCGGCCCTTTAAATAACATTTTTCATGTTTTTTTTTTTTTTTTGTTTCAGTTTTTGCTATTTAGCATCCAGTAGAAGCACGAGGGTGCATTTAAGAGTCCAAACGGTATCCCTTGAAACTCATACTCTTCATCACTAATAACAGAGGCCGTGTATTTCCGTGAATCCTTACCAACAGGGATTTAATAGTAGGTGGATGCCAAATCTAAGTCGATAAAAAATGCACTACCGTTTAATTTTTGCAGTAGGTCCTTAATAATCGGCAATGGATGTCGATCTTTCAAAGCTCTTTAATTCAAAAGGCGGTAATCTATCACGATTCGGCCTTCACCCTCTGTTTTCGTTGCATAGTTGGACGTTACGAATATGCAATTCTATACGAGCAACACACCATTGGTTCACATTTTGGCAATAGAATCTGCATTTCAATCAAAACAAAGTCGATATTTATTTAGCAATATAAAAAAAGCTCGCTAATTTCGAGAGCCGAGAGGGGTCTATAATCAATATCACTAGATGATATGAATTGCGGAATAATATCTGCAATATCGTGTTGTGGTAAAATGTTTTTCTTTTTCAATTGTACAATAACAACAGCATTTTTGGCATTGCCAAATGTTACGTTGACCTTTTGTGACATATTATTTTCTTTACCGTTTCTTTATTGTTGACATAGTCGTGCGATTGACACTTGTCGCCGATTGTTGTTTTAATTGCATGCCTCGGCTCTATGACCCGTTTTCTGACATGATCCGCATCTGGGCTTTCGTTGAGGCTTTGGAAATTCTCGCGAGGAGTGGTCAAGTTCATTGCAGTTCAAACAGTTCCTCTTATCCATTATTTTCTCTTGCTCTTCATCTCCTGGAAAGTTTTTTTGTTTCGACTAATAAGTTTTCTCCTCGACTTGGTTGATGACTGCCCGTTGTGAATTCTTGCATTTCTTCTTACCATTGAAATGTTCAAGTAATCCTCTAATTTAGTAAAATGGTAAAGGGACAATGTTCATTTTAAATCGTTATAATGTATTTTTACATATATCACATATATTCTTTGTTTTAAATCAAAAAAATATTTTTTTCTTCTTTTTACCTCGCCGAAATGCGTGCAGATTATTTATATTCTTAAGACTCATTACAATTTTCGATCATTACATTACTCATTACAATTTATACTAACTAGGATACAATTATTATCGTATTATTGTTTATGTCGATAATGCAAACCCATCGGATTATTGTGTTGAAGTATGTTTTCCGTATTGCAAGATAACGAAGCATGTTATCGTTGTTTACGTGTTTTCGAATTACAAGTTACTGTTTTTACTTGTTGAAACATATTGTCGTTGTTCACGTTTGTAGTGAGAGATAACGAAGAGATAGGCAGGTAGAGAACATACGTATTAACTCGCGCACAAGGGATTTTATTTACTCTTAAGATGGTTACATAATCGTATACCGCGGGTAAAAGGAAATTAGGGAGGGAAAAAAGAGAGATACCGGTGTGCGTTGGTTTTAAATGTTTGAAAGCTATAAAGACTAGGAAGTAGGAGCATAGCAGGGCATTCCATAAGCGAGTAGTACGGCTAGAGCATTTAATTCCACTCCAATTTAAAATGGATTGGTAACTAAATGTTCCGACACTATGCTTTACTGCCCCTTGAATTTTCGATGAAGTGATCAAAAGGGTCATCTGGTTTGTAACGTGATAAATAATTCGTAGATTATCGACTGTTTGTGTTCACTTTCTGTATGATAAAATTAATTTTTGACTTAAATCAAAAAAATTATTAAAAGATTTAACACTGTATATATTAGCTGTAAGTCTGCGAATTGTTTAAGCAAGAACTTGCAGTAAAATTTATCACTGACTGTCGCCATAAAACAGAAAGTTCATGTTGAGTTAATTCTAATGCTTGTCTCAGTAGTTTTCTTTCTTGACATAATAACTCAAGCCCCTGTTGATCTATCATTCCAGCTATTTCTTAAGGTAGCTGTATCAGACTGGTCGCCTACAGCTTAGGGCATGACAACTTTTTGTCAAAACTGCGCTAAGATTTGTTATCCCTTGAATTCCTACGTAAGTTGTCACGCTTCCATTCATGAACATTGTTGATTCTGCTAATGGTAGCATCATATTATCTATTCGTAATTATTCGTTGCTCATCGTGGTGGAAGGTTAATTTAAATTCGTTTGATTTCGAAAAACAAACGACTAAGGACTTAAATATTTTAAATGAATTAATGAATGAATAAATTAATTTATTAATTTGTTTCGGAATCGAACTCAGAAAAAAAGAATAAATGAATAGATGAGCAAGGAAAACATCTTCTAAACAAAATATTTTAATTTGTTGTTAATTAATAGTATTTATTAAAAAATGAAAAACATACCCGTATAACAAATATGGATAATAAATAGAAAGTGTTCAGACTCAAGTGTTAGCTTATTAAACGCTTGATGCTAAGTTAATTACATTGAATTTAATGCGGTGCGTCCAATACCTTTTCAAGAAATAACATATGTATCTTGTGGTCACAAGATAATGGATAAATTCATCATAGCATGGTTTTTCTTTCAGCGAAATGACGTTAACTTTACGTTTTGGATTTATTGAAGGACCCGGTTACATGGCTTCGCAACAAAACAATAGAAATAATACATGGATACTTTTCTTCTGCAATTCAATTGTGATATAATGTTCTATCCAAAATTATGAAGTTACCATACACTCCGCAAAATAAGTTTTACCATGAGTAACGGATAGCGGGTTGCGAGTGAATCATTATATTATTGTTGAAAGGGCATATGAATTATGTAAACCATTCAATTCGGTATGATATTTTGAGTGTAATGTCTCGAGAATTCTGAGTGGATATAGCAAATATAAGCGGACTAAGAATTAATTACTTAGCTATTTTGGAGCATAGGTTGATCATAGGAACACAGGTTGATCCCGCCCACACCTCTCGAATACCTCAAATATGAAACTGCTAGGATATAAACTAGTGTCATATATTTTTTTACTCCCAGTTTTGCCATTGACGTGCGTACTGATGTAGCCTACTCAGCTCTACTACATGCAGTATAATCTCTATTCGAATACGGAATTTCATTTTGTATGGTTAAAACTTAACCGAATTAAATTAAGAATTAAGCAAATTATCAACTGTTTTTTTTTTAAGAAATTAGCACTCAAGTGGGTATAAAAATGAGATAAAGATAGGAAGAAATATGTTTGGGCTCAGTGGTCATTTCACTTCATAGGTGGCATACAACATGTCATGGGGAGTCCAAATTATCAGTATTCTAAAATGCTTGTGTGGATACAAATGATAAAACGTATTCCTTTTCTGTTCCCTTATTTTTTCAATACAGTTACAAATTAAGATTCAGTCGCTTTTCTCAACTCAACTCAAATCAATTTACTCGTAATTCACATTTTAAATTCCATTTACGAGCTAATTTACATAACTTGGGAAATGCTAATATGCTTACTTGCGAAAAATGCTTTTGAATCTCTCGTTTTCTTTATTTATGTGCCTCCTTGAATCCACCGGATCTGTAGATATAATGGAGAGATTTCTTCTTCGTAGTTGATAGCTTAAGTTAGTTTGTGTTCTTCTCTCCAGTTTTCTTTGCATATTGGAATATTATGGGTCAGCAAAAACTAACTGATAACGGACGAGAGTTCTTCTGATGTTCAGCATTTGAAGCATTAATCCTCTGTGGAATAACCGAGACCAGAAACATGTTTGCATCTGTTTCACCATCTGAAATATTTTAGGGTTAATTTTGCGATAAATCCTACTTTTAGTCGCTGAGGTAATTTTCTTCCTCAAAAGCTGTATCTTGTGTTCAGCGACCTTTCACAACCTACTTTTAATTAACATGGGCATACGAAAATCTTTCGGGCCCCCAAGTTACTCATCTTTGACAATATCATTGCCCCTGTGTAATATTCCCTCATTTTCTTTAAAATTTTAATATGATATAATCATCTTCCACTCTAAAATATGGTATATTATAATATCGATGAAATCTAGAACTTGTTTTAAAGTAAGTTTCCTTTAAATGATAAAATAATACTGTAACAAAAAAAATGTGTGTATATGAGACGAAATAAATTACGTACATATTGTACGTATGATTAAAACTGAAAAAAAAATCACAAGCTATGATGAAGAACTGTTTTGAGATATCTTTGTGTCAATATCTGTGTTGCCATGCTACAAAAAAGCTACAAAAAGCGCAGAACAAATTGGTGATCGCAAGGTTTTCGACATTTTTCCGGTCTTCAATTGCGCTATTTCCGATTTTTCTTTATAAAATAAATCGGCGATAATACGCAGATAAAAAACTAAATAAGACTTATGATACTTATTTTAAATACTCTGGAATTCTCTATTACATTCTATTCTATTACATTCACACTATCGAATTTTTTTTATATAATTAAAAAGGGTATAGTATTTCTTTCTTCGGAATATCGAAGCGGATCATAATAACGATTTATAAAAATTTGAATTTGAAATTTGAATTAAAAAAATGTGGATGGCCGTGGCTCAAGTGGTAGCGTACTGGCTTCAAATCGGAAAGTTCGTTTTTTCCAGTTAACAAAAATCAAGCAAGATGAGTAGTTGACTAGAAATCAATCAACTTCCACTAATAATTTAGTCTCCCAATTAAATATTGTATGCCACCCATGCACAGTGGTTCAGGTTCCAAAGAAGGGCGGTCATACGGTTTTTGGGCAGATTTACAATGACATCATATCATTTTGGCCTGGAAAATGCTTGTTATGATTACTAAAGGGTTAGAGCAAGACAAAAAAGCTTTTTCTTTAACAGAGTATATTCATGCATAAAATATTCATCATATATAAAAAACATAATCTCACAAAACGAATCGGGTTATAATAACAATAAATTTAGTTTTGTTTATCTTATCAAAACGTAGTATTTTTTTACATGAAACAAGTGCTATTTACATAGTTTAAAAAATGTCAAGTAATATAATATAATAAAGGTAAAATAAAGCTCAAAAACTTAATAAATCCAACACTTTTTTTTTACTAACGCAGACTTCTTTTTATACTGCAACTTTTTTAAACTAGAAATAAGTGGATCTGAATTAAGAAGAAGCCTGTGCAAGATATCCATGTTAGTAACATCTCGGGAATGTTTGCTAGTATTATCGCGTCTGAATAGCTTGACTAATTTATTACAAGACTCAGCGGCCTTCTCAGATAATTCACCAATACATAATAAAGAACTATCTATCACTTCTGCTCCGTGAATCAATACTTTATATTGATGAAGGTAAGTTGTACCAAGGGTATTCCTCCACAAGCATCTTGGCAGTAAAACATAACTATTAAATTTTTCTGAATTTATTTTATTTAAAAATGTACGTGCTGTGTTTCCATCAATAATGGTGCCACTTCCTCCATTTCAGGGTTTGACTACAATTAAACCAAATTTTTCCCTAAACTGATGTTGAACTAGTTCTTTTCTCTGAGCAACACTAGCTTTATCTTCTGCAGAACGTGCTTGCTACTTTTTAATACTAATTCGATAAGAAACGTGAATAAAATACTTAAAAAATCTAATGTAGGAATGCAGAGGAGATAAGCCAAACTTAAATTTACTAGTATCAGGGACCTCTTTTAAGCATATATTTAAATCGTTCAACTCTGTTAGTGTTGCACCACAAATATAACACCTACTCGTAAATAGGTCGCTAAGTGCAGAACAAACTTTACCATCTACCATCGTCAATTGTAAGGAATGGGTGATTTTAATTTCGTGACCATTAATAAGCACTGAAGTAGGAACTAACTGGTCAATTTGGCTTTCGAAAAAAATTTCTTTTTGCAAGGTGACCTCCTTTGTTTCTTTTGTAAATTTAAAACGAATTGGTCTGCACCACCTAGTAGAGGAAGTGCGTGGGTTTTCCCAAAGGATTGATTCATCACAGGTATTTGGTTTATAAACAAGTTAAAGAGGTACATAAGATGTGACAAATAAACTCGAATCTTCGATAGTTGAATCTTTTGAAATTTTAGCTTATATTAACTATGGCCTGATGGACCTCTTGCTGCAGTTTCCAAACTCCTTCCTGTATCGCTTTTCACTTGCAGTAGAAGAGATTCCTTTTGCTCGTCATTGTAGTGTCTACATACTTCTCCATCAGATACTTTACGTATGCAAACTTCGGTCTCATTTAATCAGCCACTAGCTTAGCTTTTGATCTTCTAAATTGCTACCAATATGCGGCAAACCGTTTACAGAGATTAAAAAGGAGATTTCTCAAGTAATCAGTCTGGATATTTTCAGCATCCGGTGAAAAATTCGCAAGGGATCCAAACACTTCCCGAAATCTTTCTGCTTCATTTTCTTTATTTTTTGAAGCTATCCACGTATTTAAAACAAGCATTCGGGTAAAAGAACACGTAATGGTCGTACCTGCAAAAGAAAAACACAAGAAATTAAAAAAAAAAAATTTTTCTGGTACTAGACCTAGTCTCCTCAATGACCTGTAACAACCCTCAGAGCACCTAGGAGACCTAGACTTTACGGTTATTAAAATTGGGAAAATAAGAGATTATATTGATATATGACTCATTTATGGCGATTCGTGCCTTCGTAAGTAAAAGCCTAGTTGAATATGGAAAATGGTTAAAAATAAAAAAAGTGTGTTTTGACGGAGCTAGTTATCAATAGTCGCATTGTTAAGGAAAACATAATTACTTTAAAAATCTCGTACATACTTCACAAGCAATAAATTTCTCGGAAAAACCACACCTTAAAAACAGCACCAATTTATGTGAACAAATAAACTAATGAGCACTAATCAGATGTTATTACTTCCGGTACACAAAATTAACTGTGCCGTGTTTGTAATTGCAATGTTTTTTATACCTATGAATAGAAGGGTTTTTTATGTTTCCTATACAGGTAAAATAACATCATATTTGCAAAATCGTCATTCGGCGAAATAACTACTGAGTTCAAACATCTTTCTTTCTCCCTCTATCCCAATTTCCAAAAAAATGAACACATGCTGTGCCATTATAACATAAGTGTATTTATACCCACTTGAGTGTTAAGTTTATTTTAAAAAAAAATAATCAAAAACAAAAAAACGGACAATCCGTCGGATTCTATTAAATTCAATAACGACCCAAAAGGGGGAAAGACGAAAAAAAGCGAATAAATTTACAAAATTAATAATTAATTAGTTATCCCTTCGGTAGTATAAATCCATGTGAACGAGAGTGTCACTCAGTAAAACCCAGCAACTTTCACCCAGCTTTCACAAATAACAGCTAGTTCTGTTTACATTATAGAAAGATACCAGACAAACTCGTGAAAAAAAAACTGTGTAAAAAAAGACATGAAGTACATAGAAAATGAGATTAGTTCCGTATCCTTAATTCCTGTAAAAAATAGTTAAAAAAAATGATTCATTAAAAAAAAATAAATTATTTTGAGCGTCTTTATAAAAGTAAAATTAAATTTTTATGTGCATTATTGCACAGTTTACTTCATAAAACTAAAAGGCAATTCAAATCTTCTTCAAATATAAAGTTATCGCAGTTCAGGAACTAAAAACTCATTTGACTGCATTTGACAACACAATCGGTTACTAGCCGTAATGATCCAGCTTTGGATAGCTCTTTTTATATTCCATGGTAACGCGACATACAAGACTTCAGATCACGTTGAAACTGTGCAGCCCTTTCGCCAATAGGATCGTTTGTGACAAAAAAGATTTCCTAATTTATTAGCAAGTTGAAGACCTTCTAGAATTAAACTTGTATTTAGTTGAACCGTTTCAACACTATCACCGCTTTCTTTAGAATCAACAACCTATAAGGCAACTTCTATTATTTCGTTTTTACTTAGACATTCCTCAACTAGTAGTTCGTCAATATCATCAAATGCAAAGTCATTAAAGTCCTCTCCTTCAACTGCGTGTGCCAAAGTTATTATAGAGGAATACATACTCGTTTTTGCTTTTGACACATTCTGGCCAAATTGTATTCCAACATGCGTTTATTGTTGATGGCCTTAATTAAGACAATGCCAACGCAGCATGTGTGACACAATCTTTAACAGAAAACTTTTTTAACGTATCAATAACTGTATGTGTCTTATCATTACCTATATTGTCCAAAATATGTGTACTGGAAATTTCGCTTGATGTAGTAAGTTTTAAATGTCGCGATGATTCCCTGGTCAATTGATTGAATTAAGGATGTCGTATTTGGTGGCTGGGAGCGTTGTTTACAATCAGAAGAACTTTGAATACCAGACCTTTTCCGTTCATACATCTTCTAACATCTGGGAAAACATTTTTTGAACCATTCTGTGAAAAATGGCAGTTGTTACCTATGCCGTTTTGTTTGCCATCCAATAAACCGGTAATTTATTAAAGTCGACACCTTTAATCGATATAGGCTTAAGTGCACGATTAACAAGCAGAGGCTTCAGCATACGGTCTCCTGAAGCATTGCTACAAAATAAAAATGTGACCGGATCCTTTGCTGCCTTAAAACCACTAGCATTCTTTAGGGATTTTGCTGCATATGAGCGGCTTGGCATTTTTTCCTAAAAGAGACCAGTTTCCTGGTCTGGACTGTACCCTTAACAGCCTTTCCATCTCAAAAAGCAATTCCTGTTAACTATCCTGTACATGCAGAAAATATATATCTCTTATCATGATTTGTTTGTGAGGATGTAGATAATTCAAGTTCCTTTATCTGCATCCATCAACTGGTATCCTTTTTTGTGTATTGTCATCTATCCATATTACCAGTGCTTCTTCTATTTTTTCTTTAACAGAATATGTAGTGCATGATGACGACTTAGCAGATAATTTCGTTTCAAATACTACAGATTTCCTAAAAGCATCTTCATTTCGTTTAATGGTCCTTTTTGTGGCTTCGTTCAGACCAAAACTCTTCCCTAGAGACGTTGAACCTTTTCTAGTTTTGAGGCGGTCTAAAATTTCGATTTTAGTTTACAAAGAAATATTTAATAAAGATATCAATGTGTTCGAATATGTAAAATGGCTTACCCGTATTCCTATCGATTTCAACTTTGTTTTTTATGTTACTTAGTCAACAGCTTTTATGATTATAAGAAAACATCCAAAAGACTAAAATATATACTTAAGCTGTTATCAAAATAAATTAGAAAGGGGTATTCCCTAACTAATATTTTGTAAATAACAGTTAAAAAAATCTAAGAGATCACGGTTAGTAAAATTTCAATGAAATAGCTTTTGATAATCGTGCTAAGTTGAATAAAATCGTGTAAAAACCGAATCATTTTTTTTTCTAGAACGTGTTAAATCAAAACCTTGTAAAAGAAGACCGTGTAAAAACAGAATTAAGTGTATGGTATAAGATTGCTCTCAATTAAAAGAGAGCAAAAAGGGATTATGATTCATGCCATATATCGTATGTATGCGTATGTTGATGAGTGACGCTGTGTGATCTATAATTCACCTTAACTGTACATGTATCGAATGATCAGCAGTCCAAATTTATAATAAACTTGATATCACGAGCATATCAATCGATATATGATATATATCACAACATAATAATGCACGTTTTAAATTACAAAGCAAAATAAAGTTAAATTGAATGATTAATTATTTAAAACAAAATGAATTTGAAAACATATTCGTAAGTATTCCGCCGCTCCTGAAACACAGCTAGTTTATATATTGGGCGAGTGAGTGTGCCACTAGCTATGTGAAGACTCATACAAGGTCGTCTGCAACCAGGTGGGTTTCACGTACTCGTCTCGGGTGGTGGATTTAAATCTCTTATAACGACATCTCTTACAAGATAAGATAATTTTAATATTTTTCTCGATCTGACGTCAAGTATTTTGTTTGCCGTCCAGTATTCCTGTATTTTTGCCTAAAAATGTTGACAAATGGTGAATTAATTGGTTGGAAAGCCGATCGAATGTTCTCGTATGGTGGAGTAAGATCCTCCTAGAACGAAATGAGCGGGTGTTAGAGGGTCAGGATCTTGATCGGAAATGCAGCATAATGGTCGTGAATTGAGAAGCGCTTTAATTTAGATCAACAGAGTATAGTATTCTTAGTTTTAGTTTTAACTGCATTTTATTAACCCTCACATACTAACAAAATATGCTTAAATGCTAGCTTAAAATTACTTAACAATCTTATACTAACTTACTGGCCCCACACAGGCACTCTAAGCTACTCTAAATTCTTATATCTATGTTTTTCGACTTTATTTACATTTTACTTAGGAATATTTATTTTCTATACTAAGGCTAAGAAAAAATTTTTTGACAAAAACTTAGCATATGGACTTAATTTTTTATAAAAACTTAATATCTAACTTAAAATAAACCTTAGTCTACCTTACCTACATACACAATACACACACATAGATATTATACACAATTATATACATATAATAATATATACAAAAGTATATACAAATATATGTATATATTTCTTAAATGCTAACCTAAACCTATGTGAGCTGGCCATCGCTATTCACAGAGCAAATAGATTGGTCAGCTCTGCCTCATTAGTGAGGCTGGTCCGTAATTGACGGAAACGACGACAACGAAACGAACGACATCCCTCTTATCGCGATTCCCCACCGCCCTACTAAACCTGAGACGATCCACCCTGCCGTGTGCGATGTCTCTGTTGTAGTTGAGTCGCCTGTCCCCAGCTTTACGAGCGATATGGAAGATTAACGGGAGCGCTGATTTATCCTGGTTCAACCCTATCTGATCTAGGTAGAAGAATGCTTCCGGTGGAACGAAGCCGTCAGAGCGCACACTCTCGTGGTAACGGTAATTGGGATAGTAAGCCCCATATATCAGGTTATTCGTCGAGGCCATTGCTCTTGCAATGTGCCTTTGAGTTAGCTTAATTACGAAGTTGTTAACTCGTATTAGGTTCGCTCTGTTGTAAAGGACCTCATTACGATAAAAAAATTTGTACTCCGACTCTGGTGTTCTGCACAAGCGAAGGCAAGCCCTCTCAAACACCCGAATCTTTTCCATTAAGCTTACTCGCACATTGAACCACACGGGACACCCAAATACCAGCATGGGCCTGATAAGGACCATGTAGTAGATTACCTTTACCCTCGCATCGAGTTGGCTGCTATAAAACAGTCTCTTTGTAAGGCAAAAGCGCCTTTAGCTCTGAACAGAGCAGCATCAACATTTTTGTCAAAAAACAGAAACTGACCCAAGATATCTGACTACCTTTCGACAGGCAAGAGGTTGTCAGCGTTGTCCAATGATCGAGAACTTTCGCCAAATTTTTCTGGTATCTCTAGAGGCTCTAGACAACGGCGTCCTAAAGAGAATGGTTTCCGACTTCTGAAAGTTGATTTTCAACTTCCAGTCATCTCAAAATCGTCTTATCTTATCGAAGTCACGCTGCAAGAGAGTAATGATGACCTCGATTTTTGGTCCTGTTCTGTACGCTATCAAATCGTCTGCGTAAGCAATAGTATGGGGAAGTGAACCTATCAAGTCGCTTGTATAAATGTTGAAAAGGATCGGCGAATTGACCGCGCCTTGCTGAAGACCATTTTTAATTTGAAATATTCCAACAGAAGTCACATCACCATTTTTCACGATGAACTGTCTGTTGGTTAGCATATTATAAAGAATCTACAAGAGGGGTTTACTAATCCCCAGCCTGGTCAGCTTATAGGAAACACCCTCTTACCATACGGTGTCGAAGGCCTTCTCCAAGTCAACAAGGCAGGCACCAGTACGTTGGTTTTTGCCTTTATTCCATTGGATATCAGACACCAGTTTGGACGCGGCATGTGAAATATCATGTCCCCCCTTAAAACCGAATTGATTATCCGGAACTATATGTTTGTCCTCAACCCACCTAGACAGAGCTCTATTGATTACTTTTTGAAAAACCTTAGTTTTCCAATGCGCTCTATAATGTGCATTATTCATTGCATTATTAAACAGGGTGGTATAAATGTCCACCGCTTCCAGAGGAAGCCCTGATTGTGAAGTTCTTCTTTCGAAATGAACGGGAGTAGGTCACCCTTTCTGGTAATGACATTATTTGCCATGTTTTCGTCGCTGAACCGGGTGAAACCAGAGCCCTCGGATCGCAAGTTCTCTACTTCATTTCGAATGTAGAAGTCGTGCACCAAGACGCGATCGTCCAGGTCATAATTAGGGCCAATGCTATCATTGGCCTTGTATACTTCCTGGAAAGTAGCCCCTATGGCCTCAACCTTCTCCTGTGGATCCTCGATCACAAAGAAGTCGTCTTCATCAGCGGCCTCATTTGGATCATTACTTGCTATTGTCAGTAACCAATAACGAACCAACAGTCCGTTGTATGTTGTCCGGGCTATTTTATGGCACTGAAGGTCATTTTGATTTTTTCTCCGAAATAGTTTATTTATTTGCGGGAACATATTCGGGTTGCTGGTGTTTACAGCCCGAACCTTGTTGTTCCAATGCAAACTTACAGAAATTCTGTAATTCTCTCTTATTAGCGTTTGTAAATTTTTAATAGACGACTTCAGTGTCCTGATCTCCGGGTGTTGTCTGTCAGTAAAATGTCTGTACAAGTTTTTGAGTCTTGACAGAAGTCTGTCGGTGCAGTGCGTCAATAGTAGGATTGCGGAACAGGTCTTTGTTGGGTGGAGCGTGTTAAAGTAGAGCGCTCTTGTCAAGGAGAAGCGTGTTCATTGAGCCTTACTGTGGTTGTAAGAATATCTTTGGACAAACTCCTCCAATTCCGCAATTTCGTTGGGAACTGTAATCTCGGTGCTAAAACCGCAATGGTCGCTGTCATACACGAATGTGCGCAGACAGTTTAGCGTTTGTAAATTCGTATCTGTCAGTCGTATACGTTCGTCGTACAGCAGTAGATCCAAATACGACCCGCCTCTGGGAAACGATGAGTTACCCGTCGCTTTGATACCGAGTCTGTACATGACATCGTGCTGACCCCACCAATCAAGTAGTAGGTTCCCTCTGGAAAATGATTTCCCCAGTCTCTGTGTTTAGCGTTGAAATCTCCGCCGACTATAAAATAATTCTCCACCGATTTTAGCCTCAGAAGTCGAAAAAGCGTGTCGAGCTCTGTAATGAATAAGGTGGATTGTAAAGCCTCAGGTGCATAAACAGAGGCCAAGTACAGCCACTTTCCACTGCGGAGCGGGATGTAAATGACGACAGCTTCTAACACCCGGAACCTGCGCAACACGCCCTTGTACACTCTCTGAAATTTTATACCTTGTTTAATGAAGATCGCGACATCGCCTCCACGTTTGGTTCGGGGCCGGTTTCTTCTTGTAACAATATAATTATTGTACTCCAGTTTGTGCTTATCGGTTAGCTTGGTTTCGCTAGCGAATAGCACATCAGGAGTTTGGTCTTGTAGCAATTTAAACATCGCGGCTCTTCGTTCGATCCTAATCAGTGAATTAACATTCACCGCAAAGACCTTCAAAGTTTGCTCCACCATGTGCGTACCCATTACGATATATGCTGCGTTAGGCCCGGCAGCAGCGCGTAGATCTGGTCCACCCGTTTGGCCTGTTCTTGTACCTGCTGTTGCAGCTGAGCCATCTGCCCTTGGATTGCGAGCAAGATGGCCAGCATGTTAGGTGCAGCTTCCATTGTTCTCGGCATTAGCGCCGGAGAAGCAACAGTCGCTTGCTGGACCGTAGCCCCCTTACCTGACGTCATCGGGCGTAGGAAATTTGGGACGTGGCGGCTGGTGTTTGAAATTTAGCAGGTGTACGCTTGACCTCCACCTTCTGCTGCCGAGCCAATTTTGCTTTTTTGATGTCAGCGAACTAACTAACACACCGATAGTTTGCGGTGTGTCCCACGTTCCCACATAACACACAAGAGAGCTGTGTCCTATCGGATGCTTCGTCCCTACCCAGAGCACACTCCTCGGAACTGTGGTTCTTTGCGCACTTCACACATCGAGGCTGCATTTGGCAGGTCGAGGCGGCTTGATCGAACCTCTGGCAGCAAACGCATTGTATAACACCTTCGCTCCTCTTTAATTTTTCCCAGCGAACTACCTGGTAGTCTAGGACATTGATACTCCTTAGACTATCCAGGCGGCTTTCGGGACTGAACTGAACCTCTCCCGCCGTGCTCTCGCTCCTCAGGATCAGAAGACGGTTCCAAACCCTTCAGCAGAATCGATTGCCGCTTTTCACACTTCGGTGCTGCTGCTGCTGCTGCTGTTGTTGTTGTTGTTCCTGCTGCTGCTATGGTTTCGGCTGGTGTTGTTTTTGCAGCTGTTGCTGTTTTTGCTGCTGCTATTGTTTTGTTTGCTTCCGTTGTTGTTTTTCCTGCTGCTGGTCTTGTGGCTGCTGCTGTTTTTGCTGCTGCCGTTGTTGTGACTGCTCTTGTTGTTGTTGCTGGTGATTCTTAAGTTTTTGTTGGTGTTGTTGTAGAACTTGTGTTAATGTATTTTTTTGATTTTGTTGGAGTTGCTCCTGCTTTTCCCTCTTCCTTCTTACCATTTGATTTTTTTTATGGCTAGCACTCTTTGTTGTAGCATTTTGATGCTACTATCTATATACTCCAATTCTTCGTCTTCATCTTCCGATTCGGATGACGCCAAAGAAGCGAAGCTGTTCTCTCTCAACTCTCTCTCACTCTCTCTTATTTAGTTAATCTATTTAGCTTCTTCCTTCTCTTCGTCTTTGGTTCTGCCACTACTACTGTTTGGCTTGAACCACTCGACACCTCGCCTGATTTTTTAACAGATTCCGCTGTTGGCCTAGCGGACTGCTTTCCACAGTCCATCGCGTGATGTGATTAACGACAGTTAGTAATATTTTTTTTTTTTTTTATTTATTTTTTTTAATAAAAATGAAAAAGAAAAAAAAAAGCGTTTTTCCGACTCGGAGTCGAACCCACGACTTGAAGTTTCCTAATCAGACGCACTACCGCTACGCCAATTGTAGCCTTTCTAGCTTTAACCAAATTTATAAATAAAGCTGATCACTGCTCAATTAAAAGTCGAAACACAACTTACAGTCTATGAACGACTGAGTATAGTATTCTTCGGAAGCGAGAATGTTCGTTTCGAGTACTCGCCGTAGATGCCGTTTAACCGTTTTTATTCCCATCTCCCACAAACCGCCGAAATGTGATAACAAAGAGGGAACAAAATGTCATGTAACACCATTACGAGCACATCCGCGAAAATTTGTCGTGGTATCTGAATACATAGGGGATGGTCTCCTAGGCGGCAATTTACAAATGTATGGCTTTTGACACTAGGCACAGAAATATCGTGATATTTCATTTATGAAAAGTTGATTTGCATACCGATTTCATTTTTAATTCAACACGACCGGCAGAATCACACCCACAATAAACGAACGGTCTTTAGGGCCTTATTCATTGACTGGATAGGTTTCTCATCAGTGTCGAAATGGTAACCATTTGCTGACGAAAACAGAGTGACCTTACAAAGTAAGTTACAACATCCGAGTACGCTGTTTCTTTTCGAATAAAAGCAAATACGGTCGTTACCCCAGTGTGTAAAAGTGTCCCTTGGGTATGATTATTGGGTGTCTGACATTGAATTAAACACTAAACATTATTATGACGTCAGTTGCGACGATAATAATAATGCTGATGATGATGACGAAGACTTTCCTGACTCCTCTCAATAAAACGATTAATTCTGGCGGCCGTTTTTGAACCAGTATATTTCTCTTTGAAATCAGAAGAGATGAGATTTCATAATGTTATTGCGGATTTCTAGTTTTTCCCGCCTTTATAAAACAAGTTGGATCTTCTTTGGTCAACTTGATGCATCTTGCTGGAACCAAAGCGGTGCTATCCACCAAAAATGATGGCTGATCACGGCTATCCGCGGAAGTCACAATCGGCATAGTTGAAATATATGGCGGCGTGAAACCTGCGGTTGCGAGGGATGGTATTTAAGACTTACGCGGTACTATTACCGATAAACAAGTTCCAACGACGCGAGGAGACAATAATCAAGATAGGGCTACTTTCGAATTAGATCAGATAAAAATATATTTAAAGGTGATATTCAGGATGGTTTAAACAGCAGCAAACAGACGCGTAAGTAGCACAGCGGCACAGCGGCTGATACTAAAACCTGGCGAAATTTTTTGACGATGTCCACTGTAAACACTCAGTATAGGTGGGCCATTCATTAGTAGGTCGTTTAAGCAATGTCCATTTTTGTCCTTAAAGGACCCGTCAAACACGATCCAAGGCTTAGTTGTTGAGCTATCTGTCCTGAGAACGGCAAAATGGGGGAAATAACATACGTTCGACCTTCATATGTCTGATGAAGGAATTGGTGCGATATATTCCAAGCTCAAATACTCATCGAGAAAACGAGAATAATTCGCAAAAAGCTCATGATTTTAAGAGAATTTTCTTTCCATAGATTGTAGATTAGCAATTAGGGTAAAAGTAAAATTTGGTTGCGATTTAAAGAGAAGGTCCACTATGTATCGACCGAGTCGACAGCCTAGCCACACTGAAAGTATCGGTTCCCGTAAGATCATAAAAATCAAGCAGTGTCGGACGCGGTAAGTACTAATATGGGGGACCGCATGGGAACTCAGTACCTATCCGCGTGCTGTTGACAGAATTTGGCAATACAAAAGCCGACCTGCTCCACTCAAAGAAATGTTCTAAGATGAGTCGAGGAATATTAAAATGGGGTGGTGGCCTTTGGCTGGCAGAATAATGAGGATAATTAAGAAAGAGATCTACTCCCCATGACACATACCAGAGCAAATTAAGTTCATTCCTTCTCATTTAAAATATACATACAATATATATGTCCACACGTATGTGATCAAAAACTTAAATATGATATTTCGCAGAGAAAACGGCGCATCGACCACATGGAATAAAAGAAACCGTGAAAACCAAATTAAATTATTTATTTGAACAGTACAATGTGTCAAAGTTTCTACACGCGTTACCGATACCTTTCGTTTTTTTATTTATTTATTTTTTGTGCATAATTACTAACGAATTTGGAGTGGCGGTAGCAAATAAATGCTTGATAAGAAGTAATCACTTTTCTGCATATGTCCATTTTGTAGATCACTCTGAATCTATCTGGCTAGGAACTAAAAAAAAAAAAAAATACTTTGGCGCGACAGCCCGTGTGGGCCAAGGCCTAGCTTCTCGTACTCATTTGTGTTTCTCACTTTGCGAATTATTACACTCCTGAGCAGGGCCAACTGTTTATTGCCGGTTCCGAACGGCTCTCCTGAGAAACTTTTTCATAAGCAGAATTTGACTTTCGGCGATTTGCCATTGCAAACCGAAAGGGTGATGATGATTTGAAAATTTGCTGTTTTACTCCTTCCGGGATTCGAAACCAGGTAGGTTGGCGTGAACACTAGATCTAGGAACTAGTGTTTCTTTTATTCTCTCACCGCGGTCTCGCAATTTACGTGCGTAATGATGTAGCTTATCAAACTCCAACACAATTTAATCCATGTTCCAATAAGAAATTCAATTTCATGCGGATAAGCTCCATCTCTGTAAACAAATTACCCATTACTGCTCTTTTTACATAATCCCCAAATTGGAAAGTATTCGGGATTAATTGAGTTTGATGTTCTGTCTGACTCTGTTCAAAGAATTGTATAACGGAATCCTCATACTGAAATCGTTATTGCAGGCGGTTTATATATACAATTCTGTGTGGCTTCAACATTCTAGACGACAACACCCGAAGGACGTGTTTTGAGATCTTTGTTGCGGAACAACTTGGCTTAGCTTGTAAATGAGCCCACGCGTATACCACACGTTGACCTTCATACCACCAACACCCTGCAATTGTCACCATTATCACCCTGATAAGTACACTGTTGATTCCTTTTCCCTTATAGGCTCGTCGGACCAATGTTTCTTGTCAGCTAATTTCTGGTACACAGTCAGAGAAAAACTTCCTTAAAGAACCGTATGGCAATACGCGTAAGAAAGTTAGAGTGGAGTTAACATAACCGGTCCTTATGTTTCCTCGATAATGTATCCTAGTTATTTGGACGCCGCTGGTAATACGATCACAGACTCCATTCTCTTTAGAATAAAATCCTTTGCCCCTCATATGAGGAAGAGTATCAAACCAAGCAAAAAGGCCTGGTACGACTCGAACTGTAAAGAGGCTGTCAGGATTAGAGAAGTTTGTTTTTTTTTGGACGTATAAGACCGAATCTACAGAGGAAAACCAAAAAAGGTTCAAACGAGCCAGAAATAACTGCAACGCCTTTCTTAAGCTTGTGAAATTACAATACGACCAAAACCTGAGCCAAAAATACTACAATGTCCCAAAGATAGTAAACATATTTAGTAGTTCGTTAAAATTATTAGAAAATCTATTTCATCCTTCATCCCCTACTGCTCATTTATATACGTATACGTACTCGTATTAAAAGCCAGAGTACTTACAGATCTTGACATGCACAAATTCGCTACTCCAGATGCTAACAACAGATTCCAGAATAAAAGAAGAAGAAGAAGATGGTATATCTTCCCTTCTTCAAAAGTTTTCTTTCACGTTGGCAAATACACTACGTATTCTTTTTCATCAATATTACTCTTTAGGACTCCTTACGAGCAGATGTCCAGCCCGTCACTTAACAAGGCGAATCTTCTTCTCCCTCCTCCTACAGACCCATTGCGCTCGCGTGTTTGTTTTAAAAGATCATGGAAACGCTGATAAGCCATCACATCATGAAATATGTGGAAACACGAAATCTTCTTAATGACCGGCAGTAAGATCTTCGTAGTAACAGCTGCACTGGTGATTTGATGGCATGTCTCACCGAAAAGCAGAACCAAAGCGTACACAAGTCTGGCGAAAGCAGGATATTTGCTATTTCTAAAGCATTCGACAAAGCTTGGCATCAGGCTCTTTTGTCGAAAATGCGTGCGCTTGGAATCGATGACTGTTTTCTTCAATGGTATAGAAATTACCTTTCGGAACATTGAATTCAGGTTGTCTTTGATGGTTTCAAGTCCGATATTAAAAAAATTAATGCTGTTGTGCCCCAAGGCTTCATTCTGTCTCCGACGTTTTTTTTAATCTTAATCAATAATCGCTTAATAGATAGTGCTCTCTGCTTTAATATTCGTTACCGGACTCCCGTCCTTTCTCTTTGCCTGTAGAATGGAAGCGGCAGCGTATGTTAAACTATAAACAACATTACTAAATTGGGGAACCAGTAACAGAGTGGAATTCAATGCTTCTAAAAACAATGCTGTCATCTGTTATTAAAACGACATGAACGTTATCCATGAACGGCACTTGCATCACCGAAACCGAACAACTCTCCTTTCTCGCTATGTGTGTCAATAATAACATTCGTTGGAATGACCACATATAAAAAATGTTGCAAAATATCAAAGTTTCGTCTAGCGATGTAAGAAATACTTCAGCCCAGCCTGCTTCTTATGACAAGGCATCTATCCGCCCAAAATCGGAATACAATGACCATACCAGTCAGGTGCTCCTATAACATCTCTGCATTTGCTAGATAAAACTCATAAAGGATGCTAATATCTCACAGTCAGTTGACACTATACCGATCAATCTCAAATATGATTGTTTTGAAAACGGGTCTCTATTTATAATATTTGTAGAAAGCCTTTTAAAGCAGACGATTTTTGGGACAATTGGAAGAACAATTTGATAAAACGAATTTATTTAATTTAAAATTTTTTTATTTACGAATTAATATTTGTTATTTTTGAACAGATGGAAACATGTTTTGTTCTTTAATTTAAATTACTTCTTATTATTTTAAATCAATATGATCCTAAATTAATCTTGTTTTTCCTTTCAACATCATCACACAAACATTGATTGTTGCTCTTGATTTATGTGTACTATAATATTGTATAATTTTATAAATTTGTATAATATTGTAAGTTTTATTTTAAATTTAATTTTTGTTTTATTTGTAAGTTAGAAATAACTCAGATATACAAAATAATAAAAAATCTGCTTACAATAATATTAAAATATAAAGAGGAATTAATTAAATATAAAGGTAATGTTTTGAACAAAACAACAGTCGAAAAAAATTAATATCTTTCTAAAAAAATTAAACTTTCTTATATTGTATACAATATAGTTAAGTCTAAAATTCGTATAGTATGAATAAATGTTTTCTTTAAACATTGTAGTTCAATTGTATAATCTCTTTATAAACCAACATTTTTAATATACCCAACGATTGAACCTGCATTACTGAAATAAATATTTCTCCCTGCAGTTAACATACGTAACTTTATTCTGCTCCAAGGAAACTTTACCTGTTATCAGTCTACACCTATCGGGTGAAAGCAAATATATTTAACTAGTCTGGCATAAGACTCTCTTAGCGTTTGAGATCTAGGAGTCACTTCTTCAATGGACTAGAAATCCTTTTAATGATAGCACTGTCTGCATTTAATATTTACCTTCAGATTTATAGAGGATATATTAAAAGTTATGATAAGTAATGTTAAAGAAAGTGATTCCTATGTTGGTGCCACCGTTTAGGTGATCTCTCTCTTCTTGACAATCGAAGAAACGATGTTGAGATTACATTCACCTGTCATACTTTTATCTGACCATATTTTAGAGATAAGTTGATGTATGCTTCTTACCAAATGCACCCAGATGATTTAACAATAGCAAGTACGCAATCTGATACTGCAATCTTATTGGTCTTTACTTAAGATATCGCTGTTCAGAGTTTTTCTTGACTGGAAAGACGAAACTATTTTTAGTCACCGCCATGTTTAATGGATATTCCCATCCTTAACATGTTTCTGCTCGGTATAAACGTCCTTGAGAAAGCCTTTTCACTTTTTAATAGAACTTCGTAAATACTTGCTCTTTACTTCTCCATCGCAACTCTAATAATATGCGCAGTGACATAGCATTCTGTCATTACAGCTAAGAAACAATTTCCGTTACGGCAACAAGGACTCGTCATCTATTCGGCAATGTACTTCAGCAGCCATTGTTTTTTGGTGGTAAAGAAAGCAGGCCAATTATCACTCGGGCATAGGTTTCCTGGATAGTTCATTTGCGCTGAACGATTTGCATTTAATATGGATGGAACTTTGATTTGCTTTTCAAAACAACGTGCATTGTTGATTATTTATTCTTGTAGAGGCCTCAATATTTTTTACGGAACTACCCGAATTCCATGTATTTTCCCTGAGGAGTTCTGCTGACGATTTTCCCTAAGCGTGTGTGCCCTCGGCCTGATTACTTGTGTACCTGACCCATTATTTAATTGTAAAATATTGAATTGAGTGCAAAAGGCGCGACGTGCACAAATTAGAGATTCACAGCTTGACTGTTAACGCGCTATACACTTTTAACAGTGACACATAAAAACTGTTTATCGACACATAACATGCGCATCGGATTGTATCTTTCCCCGCTAAACCCACACAAATAGTTTTGACGCAGCTATTTGAACCAGCAAATTTCCTATTGGATATATATTACTACACTTAGGTGTAAGTGATCTTACTTATTTTGTTATGCGATCGGTGTCGTCAAGTACAAATAAGCGAACTTTACATATTTAGCTTACATATCATACTCGTATATATATGTATATTTTGAAATTTGTAAGTTTTTGATTCACCTAATCATGGAAATTTAACACTTATTTACGAATTTAAAGGAAAAAACACATCCGGGTTGCTATACAAATAATACACTTATTTACAATAAAAAAGTAAAAAACGAAACAGGACATAAATCAAAGTTGAAAATTGCAAAACAATCCATAACAACCCATTTACGTTTACACGAATAAATTCAGTATAATTAAAATTTTTATTTTTTGTTAGACTTTTGTTCGTTTGTTTATTTGATGTTATTTTATTTTGATTCTTGGTGTGTGTTTTTGTATGTTAGATAAATGTATATCTGTGTTGACATTCAATTTGTAAGCATCATGTTAGAAACCTTGTACGATGTACATAAATATATGTATGTGTAAATGAAGATCTTTTTATATATATATATATGCATATGTGTGCTTAAATATAAATACATACATATATAAATAAACATAAACATATATGTTTTTATATATATACAAATAAATGTTTAAATACACCAGTAAAACTAATGTGTAAATTTCGGTGTTTGGAGCATATTTGCCATATTAAATGATATTCATTAAGTTTGTTTTCTACCACTAAGAAAAATATAAAGACAAAGGCTTTTAAACACAACTAATAGAAATTGGATCTTAGATTTTTTAATAAACGCTATTTGTTTATTTATATGTAAAAAAACTAAATCCGTATATATATGATATCTTCTCAATAAATTGTTGTTTTTAAGTCGAATGCTGTCATTGCATTTTTCGAATGATTAACTATTGATTTGATTATTAAGCCTAATTAATTTTTTTGTTTTTGAATTCAGTTGCTATATATATTATAATTTCTGCTCCTGCAATAAGTACGTATGCAATTATCTCAACTCAAATATCTTGTTAATATATGCGACAACAATTTTATGTAATACGATTTGGAACCCAACACTCGGATTAGTAGGTATTGATAATGTCAGGAGTGATCTCCAACGAACTTGGATTAAAATTAAAATAAAAAAAAATTATATATTAGAGCAAAGCCAAGGTATGAAGTTATTAAATTAAAATTTTTTTTCCAAATGCAGGTTCAATATATCCTTAAAACATAACCGTTGTGTTGCGCAGATGTTCATTATTTCTTAAATGCTTTATCTACGATGGATTTAAGCTTAAATATAGTTAATTATCTTCTTAGAAATTCTTTCAACGCAACAGAAAAGTTAATTTTAATAAACCGTTTTGTAAATTTTTTAAATATTATTAAATATTTTTTTGTTTTATCTTATCTTTACTCCGTATTCTAAAAAACTCAAACTAAAATTGAAACAAACCAATTGTTTTACTTAACAGTTATTTGAACTGAACAGTATTCAGGGGTAAAAAATTTTTCCCCAATCAGTCAGATTTGCAAAGTTGTTAAACATTTTTACTACGTTTTATTTTTTATATATGTAACCTAATTTCTATGTAGAAAGTAATTTATTAAATAGAAACTAAGGAACAGCCCTATAAATACATATAAAACAAATACCATAAGTCCATTGTAGCCCATCACATAACTTTACTGAGTTGACTGAGCTAATCTATGTAGGGTCAGTTGGGGTAAACGGGGACAATTTGAGCTTCTTTTTATGACACCTTGGACTCGAAAAAATTAAAAAATTGTCGATTTTTTTACCTTTGAAAACGTAAATTATCTTAGGACATACCAGAAATTATATGTTCTAATAGAGTAAATTATGCTATTAAAATTCGTTTTTGTTGCTTCCATTTGCCCCTTTTTATTTTACATAACTGGGTTAAATGGGGACACATTTTTTCAATAATTTCTATAATTACTAGTTATTTCGATATGAGGTTAAAGTTATAAGACATGAGCTTGTAATGTAAAACACACAATTAATCTATTATCGCAATGTTTATTTACCCCATTTAACCATATAACCTATTAACCTTCTTCCTAAATAAATCAGGTGTTTTCAACCAAATGCTCTTGATTCCAAACAAAAAGCATTTGAATTTGCACGATATTTTTCCAGAGAATGGGTTGGAAACTCATTTTCTGTAACTTTAGTTCAGTCAACGGGGTAAATGATGGTACTGATAAGACTGGATATTATGTTTTCGAAACTTGTAGACTCATTCCGGGTTTTTCCCTACAAGCTTGGAATACATCTGCTTACTGATGCACATACAACCTCTGCCCATTTTTGATTTTCCGTACGCTATCAGATTGGTCCCAAACTTTTTTTAATGTTCCATTGGTTACATTTTATCGGTGAGGTGACTAGGAAGACGTATCAATTAATAATTATTCTGCACAGCTTTCTCAACTGTTCGGATACTAATGTGACTTTAATGACCGTTGTACACTAACAGTGCTGTCCGATTAAATGTACCTTATCCGCCACAAATATTGTTTCCAAATGAAATAAAGTAACAACCGTTTACAGAATTGAGGCTCCTCTATCCACCCATTTGCTGATGATGAGTACAATGTTCCTGGAACACAATTTTAAAAACACCATCTGATATGGACAGCAGCGACCTTTAAAAGTGATAAGCGGTGGTAGTGTTGAACCATTTGCAGACACGTACGCAGGTACTGTAGTGGATTCACGTCCAGATTCGCCTGCAAGTCTGCTCCTGCTCCTGCAGAGCAGGTGCTCGGTCTGCCTGGCCCAATGACTCCAACAAAGTTAATCGATAATTAGTGCTATTAAATAAGACCGATTTAAGGATCTTGTAGTGCGTTTCAACTTGGCGGCATGTTATTTTCATATTGCCGCACTTTTAATTTCGCTTAAGTGGTATTGAACTTGAGGCTTTTTTTTAATGTACTTTCGAGGCATTTCAAACACTCCGAATTTTTTATTTAAAAAAAAACTGTGTGTAAAGTAGTCGTTTACATTTACCCCGAAAACGTGTCCACATTACGATTTTCTTACCAGGAAAATGTAAACAAGTAACAAAAAAAAAAAAAAAAAACACACAAAAGTGCTCTTTAATTAAAGAAACAAACTTCCAGATTAAAAAATTCACCTTTGCAAAATACTTAACAGAACTTGCAAAATTAGTTTACTCTTTTCACACATACCTTCTGGCTGAAATTTCAAGTGAAATCTGTATAACTACGCAATATTTGATGCCCCGTTATGATAGCATTTGTTATTCACTTTTTTTTTGCTCGGGTTGGAACAGGTAATATTTAAATATTGAAGTAAAAGCCGTGTACATTTACCCCATGTTTACATTTATTTCAGCTGACCCTAATTTTTTATGGTAATAATATTTTAGTTAAGTCAATTTAGCTTTAATTTAGTTTTATAAACAGAGAAGAGAAAAACGTTATCTATCTACTTCGATAAAATTGAGTGAATGTGTGACCCCATTTGTAAAAAAAAAAAGAAAGAACCTTAACTTTTAATGGTACTCGTAATATAAGGATTTTACAAAACTAGTACAGCATATACAGGTACACATGTAGATTTGCCAATGCGTTAATTTATACATGCCTTATAAAATTAAACACTGCATTTTTGCTACTTTTCCCAGTTATCGCGAAAGACTCCTTGTCCTTCTTCTTTTATTAACCGATCACTCTGTATTTGATGATTTGTTCCCATAACTGTTTATATATAATTTGGGAAATGT
The DNA here is from genome assembly GCA_907269105.1 of Volucella inanis. NCBI lineage: Eukaryota > Metazoa > Arthropoda > Insecta > Diptera > Syrphidae > Volucella > Volucella inanis. Next base: position 13,207,488 of record OU026158.1, read on the forward strand.
TTTTTGGGTATATTCTAAAAAAAATCGTTCTACAGTAAGGGTCTATTTCCAATGTTGACATAATTTATCGAGGATTTAAGAAAAGGCTTACTTGCATGTACTTTGACCTATGTTAAGGGAAATTCCTCTGTTAGTACTTATGGTACAAACTTTGTTTAGGACTTTGTTTTTTAAAGAAATACTAGCCTTTATAACTGCGTTTAAATAAAGTTGATATCTGAGTCTTTTGATATCTAATTTCTTGACTATCCATACAAGTTTCGACCCTGAACCCATCACTTCTTCGCAGTAGGTAAACTTACAAATTGATTGTGAAAATTGATAGTTATTCGTACCAGTTTGTTATGGATACAATTGACCCTGTACTTGATCTTAAATTCCTCATCTTTAAAAGGACCTCTCTAATGACGAGACTAACTATATTGCTACGAACCCTCCTCAGAAAAGGAAAAGCTTTTCGCCGACACTCTATTTTACCCTGCTCTCCTTCAATTAGGCGGTATCACTAATTATTTAGGCAAGCAATTTGTCACATTACGCGATCATACTTGGGGAGATTCTTACATCCCACCCGCCTAGGTAGACCGCCAAAAATTTATTAATCTTCAATGCCTTCAAAAATCTCTAAAAGTTGCAGACATGCTTCTTATTCATCAGTTCTTAACTTGGTGTATTAACTACTTCAAATGACTTCCATTAACATCATCCCACTTAACCTTTCTCCCTTTTCCATATCCATCCCACTTTCATATCAATTTCCATTGCACCGATTACGGCTGTAACGAATCTTTGACCAGAATGCTAGGAACCGCAAATAGCACTAAATAAGCGTTCCATTTCTGCATTAGCAAACCTCGTCTCCCAAATGCCCTTCTTAATTCCAACACTCCTATCTGATATCTATAGCCCCTTTTGCACTAAGCCCACCCCTTTTGTTTTTGGTCATAGTTTAAGTAAATATTTTTTTTAATATTTAGTTATTTTTGTGCTTGTATTAAGCATTAGTAAATCAGTCCGGGGTTGACCCGTGCGTCAATCAATCAATAACACATCTTGTGCGCTTAGTTCCTTTTCTTGGTTTATGGCCTTTAGTCATTCTCACAAATTTAGCGCCCAATACCGTTTCTTTTTTAACTTGTACCATTTTATTTTTTTCTACAGATGTCGGTTTTTGTTAATTATTTTCCGGTTTTTCGAAAAAAATTCTGTCAGAAAAAATGTTTGCACTATGATGTTTTTAGAAAGAACATCGCGTATAGAAAGCTGAAACGTCAATACAACTGCATTTTTAAAGCTTCAAACTGAAAAACATTGCGTGTAAAATCCGTATGACAAAAAGCGTTACGTCGAAAACAAGGCCAAATATACAATTACGGAACGAAATAACATCTTGTGTCGAGAATCAGAAACCAGTTAATAGCCATATGATAAGACATGTAGCTAAAATTAAAAATTGAAATATTGTTCGCGCCTACGCACCGTCATCCATCAAGCCATCAGAAAAAGAAATACTGTGGCGCAATTTCGATGGTTTTTTGAACCAAATATGAAGAAAAACCATTTCAAAGAACCAAACTATAAAATTGAAGAGTGAAAATTATATTATTGACTAGAATGTCAGCACCGAGTCTTGCTGTTATGTTACAGTTTTTATTTAATAAAGCTAGCGGTGGGGAAAAAATTCAGCTCTTGGAAGAATATCTGCTAACTACAATAAACCAACAGGCAGAATTTAATGCGCAGAGCACGTGTGTAATTTCAAGGAAACATGCAAGAATTATGCAAGAACTCTGCTCGGGGTTTCAAGGGGCCGTTGCTGGTAGTATTATGAAAGAAAAATGGCGGTAGAAGACAAAAAAGTAAACCAAGTGTGGATTATATTTGACAAAAACAGCGAAATCGATAAAGTGCAATCCGAGTTAGAGTTTCACGGATCCGAAAAAAAAATAAAAGAAAGCAGTAGCTATACTACCTGTAGGCTCTGTATCGCCCTTCAGGGTAGTTTACCAATGGAAATCATGAAATTATAAGATATCACTTAACGAAGAGGTGGTGGCGATGACCTGATGGTTGGCTCACTGGCTACCTGTAATCGAATCTTGGTAGGAGCTCAACAGAAAAATTTTTCAAATCGTCATCACCCTTTTGACCCTCCGGAAGTCAAATTTTGCCTATGAAAAAGCTTTTCAGGAGAGCTGTTTGATACGATAATAAACAGTAGTCCCTGCTCAGTATTGTAAAAAATTTACAAAGTGAGAAACACAAATGAGTGCGAGCAGCTAGGCCATAGCCCACACCGGGCTATCGTGTCAAAATATTTAATTTTTTTTTTTCACTTAACGAAGATTTCGGGCGCACGTTTTCAAGCGTTATAAGAAATGTCAGATGGGCGGGCTAGGTCATATGCATAAACACAAAAAGGGGCAAAAGGAAACCCAACTAATGAGTGAGATCTCCTTTGTTGTTTTTAAGTACAAATACGACAAAAACTGACGATTGATTAAGCAGATGTCGTCTATAACATTCGATATATACAGAACTTAATTTTGAATTTCGAAGTTCAGTAACGAAGTTTTCATAACGCTGTGATGAAAATGGATATGTGTTGTACTTCTGTCAAACAATCTCCCTGCCAATACTCAACCGAAAAGCGTTTTTTGGGCATTTTTACCATTCCAGTAAACGAATGGTTGTTTATTAAGCGATCCGATAACTGATTAAGAAAATGGGAACTTGTGTTTGGACCAGGATCAAGTTCATTACTAGCTTGCGAAGAGTTTATTGCAACTAAATTAAACAAATCAGAATAAACCAAGGTATACTACATGTCTTGTATCGTGATTTACTTTGGCAACGAAACGATGTATGACCCTTGCGTAGAAAATCAAATCATAACTTCTTTGTTTGAATGAAATCCCTTTTGGTCCGAATGTTCATGAATAAAAAATCTATAACCAGAGACAAAAGATGTGAGTTGCTACATTTGGGACAATTTGAGGATGACGAAACATGCAAACTTTTTGCTGCAATTTGTTTTGACCTGCTTAATTCTCGGGTATGCCCCTTGCAGCTTTCCAAGGCTTCAGACCTGTTTTCGAAAAATTTAAGGAATTTGTCAATGATTAGGTAGTCCTTTGACACGCATATCCGTGTCAACTTTTTTTAACGACAGATAAATTAATCAGCGGGCCTTGTTAAAAGAATCAATGGATGCTACATCCGACATTTTGTACAGTGTAATTGTGTTTAGAACATGAATACATGATAAATCAAAAAAGGATTTAATGAAGTTATTAATATGATGCCGTTATTATAACGCTGTCCCAGTCGATCCCATGCCTGATTACATGTACCATCAGCTAGAGGAATATGATTGAATAAATTGAAATAAAATTTATCTAAATTCTTCGATTTTCTTAAAGTTAAACTCTCGCGCCAATATGAAGCGAAAGCGAATATAAGCCACCAATGCACTGCAATGAAAATCAGTTACCACTATGCACACAGTCACCACAAATACAAAATCCTCTTCCGAATAGCAATTGCTCAAAATTTTACAAAAAATCGAAATGTGAAATATTGTTGTCTTTAATGTCTATGTGGCTTTGCAAAGTAAGTGCTTTGTACTATTATTATTGCTAAGATTTTGAAGAATCAATTATTCGTCTTTCCTGGTGTGCTGAATTATTAAGTTTATTTTTATACTGAGGGGCTCTGGTTTTTTCCCATTTTTCTCTTGCAAAAAACATTTCGGCAATAAAATCTCCCAGTCCCTTTTTGTGGTTCCCAAGTTGAGATTTGAATATCTGTTCCAGATCTGAAACCATCATATTTGCACTTTACGTTTTTACGTTTTTATGATTACGAGTGAATTAAATTTATCTCCTATATAACATAGTACTAGAAACTTGTTTGATGCAAATTTCTGATCAACTTAAAATAACACCTCAAACCTCTAAAAATAGTAGCTATGCTTTATTATTAAAAATAATATGATCAACCTATTAGGTGAATATAAAAACAAAAGACGCAATACATATTGATTATTCAGCACATGTGAAAAAACTGATGATCGCCATTTGTTTTTTTTTATGCTAATGTGAAAATGCATCGCTAGTGAAAAAATCAGTTAAACAATGATATGTGGACTTTAAACCAGTATGTTATATAATAATAATTCTGTAATAATTAAGCACATATCTATTATTCTTTAGAAACATAGTACGGGCTCATTACTTAGACTAGATAAATTCTTTATTCAATACGTTTGATGGTTCATACAAACAGTGGTTCTTTTTATATATTTACTAAATATGAATTATAGCCCCAAAACGAATCGCGAAAAATTACTAGATGGACAAAGCAAAAAGTGTACTTAGCATTGTATTATTTTTAGTCGTTTTTTATTAACTGTTCAAACATGTAACGCCATTAATTTGGGATACATTTAATGCTAAATATTTCTACACTGAAGAAATGCTACTGAACTGAGCCTGACTAAATTTGCGTATCTTGATACCATTTTACAGGTCGCACTATTTTGGTTCACCTTGTTTATGAGACGAAGGGTTTGATATCTTTGGAATGTATTATTTTAATAGATACATACTCATATATTACTTAAATTGGTTTTAAGTTAATTTTGATAATGACGCACGCACAAAATGTCTTTTAAAATTCAAATTAAAAAAAAAAATAATTCGTTTTGATCTTTCTTTTCTAACTCGCATTGTTTTTTTTAAATTTCAATTTGTGAATTTTTGTATGTAGTTTGGTGAAATGAATTATGTAAGTTCAGATTACACCTCACTCGTACGAACTAATTAAAAATATAAAGGCATACCGAAAACACTTTTTTATGGTTTATATACATTCCCTCGGTATTTAATTGAGTGTGAATTCGAAAGCCGGAAAACATACTAAAGTTGGTGGAAAGTCTGGAACTAAAGAAAAATACAAATTCAATGAAACCTTTTTGTGCTTTTTTCAAAAACTTGAACCTCTTCATAACAAAGTAGTCATCGGCATACCACAAAATACCTTCATATATATATGTACAAACTTATGGCTACACGTATTCGCGTGTGATGGCTTTTTGCGCGATCTCAAGCGAAAACTTTCACAGCGATATCGCAAGCGGTTGAGGATTTACGAAATTAACGATTCGCTTAGTGGCATTGGTTTTTTTATAGTGGTAACGTAGGCGCAAAAGAAGAGGGCTTATTATTATTAAAAAGCAGTTGTATAGTGCGTAGGTGATATTTGAAAATGTTAGTAATGAAGGATTCCAAGCGCATTCAATCAATGAACAACGCAGACGCAATGAAGAATTTGATCATTTGCACCCCCGTTTTCAACAATTTCCAGAAAAAATTAAAGAGAACTACCTATAAACAGTGGAGCTTTTAAATACATTTTAGTAGCGATCTCTTCATCTATACAAAAGGCACTATATCATCACGAAATAATATAAATTTCTTTGGTAAACCTCAAAGCCGCGTTTTCTTTCCACTTCCTCCTAAAATATTCTAATTAGTATTTTAATGTGGTAGTCAGAATGACGAAGATTCCACAAACATAGATTTTGCGCAAAAGTTCAATAAACGTGTCCATATTGTACGTACGATTCGCTAAGTTAATTAAAATCGTATCGATTTTGTCGTTGCTACGAATCGCTTGGAGTCGCCCAATTCGCTTTTAACTAAATTACTGCACCATAAACACTTCCATATGTAACCCTTCCCTATGTAATTGGTCTCCAATAGCCAATCGCATCATTTCGCGCGACGCTAAAGTGGCTAGCCATGAACGCGGCTTTATACTACAAGAGCAACAAGTATACAGTTTTAGAACCTTCACATCTATTTCTTTTTAGATAACAGATCCACTAATACCATAGGGTAGTGTTGTATTTCTGCAAGACTTAGAAACTTATCTCATTTCTGCACTAGCTGTGTTTACAATTCAGCTCTTCCCTGCACTTTACGTCTACCATATTGGTGGTAAACATAGGTTAGATGTTGTTCCATAGTAACATTCATGCTTTTTCGCCTATAATTCTATTAGGGTAAATAAGTACTAAAATCAATGATATTTGTTAGGAATTTTTAGATTAACTGTAAGAAAAAATGCATATTTCTTGCGCATATTTTTATATTGCATGTTAATTTGTTTAAAAATCCGTTGTTCTTCAGATTTACTCATAAATGTTTTTATGTGACGTTGTCATTGGAGTAAATTAAATAAAACTATACAAAATGCATTATTTTTTTTTAATAACTAAGGCTATATATCATTTTAAACGTACTTTCGAAATTAAGTTAATGTCCTTTCCTTGTGCATTGTTCCATGTAATTTTGTGGGTGTTAGTGTATATCTGAGGAAGGTCAATACTTCCTTTCTTTTTCTTATCGCTTTTCTCTGTTTCTTTGTTTTTTATTACTTGCTTTATGTTAATTCATTGCTATTATTTTATTTACATTACTTTTTTTTTTTAATTTAGATAACTCAAAAAAAAAGATTTTTTTAATTGATCAAGGTTTTGAAAGTTTTTATTTTTATTCCTTATTTTTCTTTATTTTTTTTTTTTAATTTTTAAACTTGTATTAAAGAAATTTTAAAATTTCGTTAAAAAAACATCTTATTTTACAATTAATTCCGGCATGCTAAATAGGATGAGTTTCATCCGTTCATTGAGGCCCTTCTGCCATTCGTTAAATCCTTTTCGTATTCATGGTTCAATTTACAAGCAGCGAAGAGAAAATACTATAAAAAACACGAGAAACGTATGTCACTTGAAGAGGAAAGGCATTGCAAGGACGAATTACAGGTAAGTTGGTACTGTTATTCTCAAATTCCAAAGTGCTGACAAAGGAGTGTTTCTTTAAGAGGATCCGGAAAATAAACTAAAATAGGTATATTCAAAGATGATTTCGGGCATATGACCACATCGACGCTAATAACAAAGCGAATTCTGTCAGTCCAATTTTCGCACTCCTTCTCTCGATTATATGGGTACGTATGGTATATCCGCAATTACTTACAATTTATCCTCGCAGACAAGCGATTTAACGAAATAACTGCAGCCAATTTTCGAGTCCTAATCTTATTATTACTCTCGCTAAATTTTGTTTTCAGAAAATTTGTGGTATTAGTTGAAGTATGATACGTTGTCCTACCCTGTTCGAAACAAATATCGTTCACATCAATTTCACGTAAATTTAAAAACAATTATTCATTGATAATATTTCTGTATCTGTCATCGTTGACTGTTACTCAAGGTTTAGTCCATTTTTAAATGCGTAGAAACTACACCGTACAATGCGTTTTGTAGATGGAGGGGTTTTTGAAGAGTTACTTGGTATCTTTCTCAATCCAAATATGAAAATCTTGCAGATCGACGTATCGTCTCAGCTTATTTGGCTGAGTACAGTATTGTAATCAAATTCGGGATCTTCTTGCAATTGGTTTTGAGCCCATTCACCGGAGATCCGACACATACCATAATCAAATAAAATTTTTTAACCCATTGTATCTTGCAAGTGATTAGGCCAAGAACCTTTAGTAAAATATTCCGTGCTGTGAGTTGCCACCAGCGGACATGCAAATTCGAGTATTTATTAACATTCAATTGCTGAAATATTTATTTCTTAGCGCACTGGTCTCATTCTTCTTATTGGGATAATTGAGAGGTTTTTCGCCTCAGTTGAACAAATATCTTCTTTGATGATTTATACAAACACCAACAAAATATGACATATAACTATAAAATATAATGCAATGTAGCGATAAACTAGTGTTAAATCTGTCGATAAAACGAAGAAAAGCCTGGTCAAAAGGGCGATTATGTGGTTCAGTAAAATGACGAAAAATTTAATAAGTTTGTGTAACTGAACACTGATATCGGAAAGTATATTCCACGATTTGGAAAAGTTGTTGCAGTTTAAATCTACCCATTATGAATTGTCAGACTTTACTATCTAATCTAACACATTGACACTTACAAAATTACAGCTATCCCTATCGGAAATCCGGCTCCTCTTAAATAAACATACACCTTACAAGCATGGAAAGTGATGTTCTATCATTTCCTAATATAATATTTTTACTGCACAGAACGAAAAAGCGGAGGTAAAGCAAAAATGGGCATCCCGTTTGTTGGGCAAGTTACGCAAAGATATCACCCAAGAGTGCCGTGAAGATTTTGTTCAAAGTATAACGGGAAAACGCCAATCAATATGTGTATTATCAAATCCCGATCAAAAGGGCAAAATGAGACGAATTGATTGTTTACGACAAGCAGATAAAGTCTGGCGACTAGACTTAGTTATGGTAATACTATTTAAGGCGATACCACTTGAAAGTACGGATGGAGAGCGTTTAGAAAAGAACCCGGAATGTAGCCATCCCGGATTGTGTGTTAATCCGTATCATATTAATGTCTCTGTACGAGAGTTGGACTTATACTTAGCAAATTTTATTAATACTCACGACACACTTAGTCCACCGCTCATTTACAATAACAACAATAACACTCACAACAACAATAACAACAGCAGCAACAGCAATAGTAATACTAAGAAGGGAGAAGATGAACGCAAACAGAAAGGTAAGTTGAGCTGATTCTATTCAACTCAAAAATGAAGTATTACTCATTCAACATCATAGCCCAAATTAAGGTATCTTAAATTCATTTTCGGCAAGATTTTAGTTTCACTGGAAAGCTTGGTCAAAAGGGCGATTATGATTATTTAACCCCATTGTTTATGCACATTATTAAGAAAATCACGTGTAACAGTGCAAATCTCCTGTATCCACCACTTCCAAAACAATTAACTTCTACATCTTTGACATCTTTAAATGGATAAGATTAGAGTTTAGATTAGGTTAGATTTTTATTTAATCAAAAATAAATCTTTAATATTGCACAATAATTTTTTTACAAAAAAAAATTTGTTGACATGATAAATAAAACTAATTAATTTTATTAAAAGAAAAGCAAAGTTTAGATTAGATTAGATTTTTATTTAATCAAAAATAAATCTTTAATATTGAACACTAATTTTTTTACAAAAAAAAATTTGTTGACATGATAAATAAAACTAATTAATTTTATTAAAAGAAAAGCAAAGTTTTAAAAAAATTCATTTTCTATAATTTTCCGGTAGCTTAAGGCCTTGATGCACTACTAAACTAACTTTTTGACATTTCATTCCTTAAGAACCATTGGAACAACTCCCATATTGAAGCACAGTCTCCGTATCTCTTTAAAAATTGAGCATCCTCCCATAAATTATTTAGTATTTTCAGGTTACATAAGTTACATAAGAGTGGAAATTCATCTCTATATAGAAGGTAATTAAGTTTTGAAAACTCTCCCATCAACCTAAATACTATATGGTTTTTATTTTATTGGTACTGTATATATCTTGGAAGTAGTTCTTTTCACATAAGTTATGATTTAGGCCGCTATAGGTCATTCCGAATATAACATAGATCCCGAATATTGCTTACCATAGGTTTCGCGGTCCATTATGTCCACTTTAAATATTAGATGACAGACACGCGGTTTTTATTGTTTGCATTCAGAGCTCAATGTTTTGCTTATACTTTCTTGAAAGCTCTAGCCACTCTTTGTTTTTAGCAAACGATGATATCTAATTTTTGGCACTTTAAGACCATAGTCGGCCTGGAGTTTAAGCATTCTAACAAAGAGTGGAGATAAACTTGTTTCCGCCATTATCATATAGTTCGATGTATTAAGTGAAAGACGAAATGCACAGCTTCTTCTTTTAATTTTTATAATTTAACAGCTGTCAAAATTACTAATGACATCTAGCTGTAAGAATATTCAGTAAGATTTGCCATTTCCTCATGCATCGTTTTATGCTTGCCGAACGTAGGAAAATTATAATTAAAAAAAAAATCGAAGTTCCGGCTCAGTTGTAAATACGCAACATAAATTTCGTCGGGAAGTCGGTCGTCATAATAGCTTTAGTGTGCAGACAATGCGTCGCACCATCGAAAAGTTTGAGCATAAGTACAATCTTTTGGATTTTAAGCCACCAACTAGACAAATATTAGAGCGAAATGAAAAAAACATAGCCGCTGTAGCGGCCTGTATGTAAGAAGACCCAGAAATTTCGATTCGACGTCGATCATCTAAATTGAGCATCTCCAGAGAGTTGATCCGGCTTATTTTGCGATTCAATTTTGACCTTCATCCATATAGGATTGTGCTGACGCAAAAATTGAAGCCGAACGACCATAGACAACGCCTTGATTTCGGTAATTTGGCGCTGCAAATGTTGGCCGGAGATCTGGATTTGTCCCAAAAAATCATCTTTTTAGACGATGCCCATTTTTGGTTCGGCGGCTATGTCCAGAAGCAAAATTGCCCTTATTGTAGCGGACACAGTCCACAAGTGTTCGGCCAAGCATTAATGCATACACATAGTTTGACTGTTTAGTGCGGTATATGGGATGGCGGCATCATCGGAACTTATTTCTTTCGAAATGAGGAAGGAGACACAGTTACCTTCCATTGTCTCAGGTGTAGAGCGATGTTAACCGACTTTCTGTGGTCGGAGCTCGACAACGGCGACATATCTGTGCTGTAGTTCCAACCATTAAAGCGACGCAAGGCTCGAAGTTGTGAAAGACAATCTTAAAGACTGGGTCATCACACGGTGAGTATTTATCAATTGGCCGGCGCGATTATGCGATTTGACACCACTCGATTATTTTCTCCGGGGCTACGTCAAGTCCTTAGTCAACAACGCTAACAAGTCAACCACCTTAGACGAGTTCGAGGCCAACTCGACCGCTTGAAGAACTGCTAGCGAAACCGAGAAAACCATTTGAATGAACTGCTATTCTTCACATAGTGGCATGAACGTAGCTTCAAAATTAAGCCAGAATCAATTGTATATCTCACACCGTTGTTTTATTAAATTTTTTTTCCTATCGTTCTTATCTGGTCATCCGCAAATAAAAGTGCTTTGAAAAGAATTTCTGCATATTCCACCCCCCAGGCAGCGTTTCTGTTATATCACCAATAAATAATGCAAAAAGACATGGACGTTCCCTGTCCTGTCCAAAATATCGTTTTGAACTAATCTGAAAATTCTTCTCTTTTTCAAATAGCTAACTTTGTGCCTTTGTAATACTTTAAACCATACGTTGAAACTTCCACAATAAGCCCATGCACAAAAACTTGTAAAAGAGTGCTTTCCGATTCACAGTATCAAATTAAAATCAATGAAAAAGACATAACATTTCCATTAAGACTGAATAAAGTAATCTTCTATGCTTTTTAGAACGAAAATTGGGTTGATTTTCAGTGGGCTGCTTTCGTCAAATCGAAATTGAAACACCCACCCGTCGTGTTGTATGACCATATACAACACTTAACACTCAATTGGGTCTGAATACATTTATATTGCCTCAGCATGTGTTAATTTTTTTTTTTTGCAAAATGGGATACTTAATTTTTGTTAACTAAAAAAAAAACGAATGCCTTTCCGGCAAGGCTGGGACAACGAACCTTCCGATTTGGAAGCAAGTCCACTACTACCTTAGACACGGCCACCCACATATAAAGCATTTATCTGCCCGGAATTGGAGTACAATGCCCACATCTGCACGGGTTCGCCCAAAACATTTCTCCGCCTGCTAGATAGGATTGAAAACCGAGCGATAAAACTCATAAGTTATACTAATATTACTCAGACAATGGACAGCCTTGAATATCCGCGTAATGTATCGTGTCTCACTCTTCTTTATAGTTACTTCCATTTTTACTCTCTCTCCGGGGAACTATTTATTACGATAATTTGAAAGCTTTTTCGCATAATAACAAATGTTCGTATATATAAATATTTTATATAGGAAAATGATATCGAATCCATTAATAAAATTTAAAAAAATTCACTATACCGGGTGAGTTTTTTAACTTGAGACATCCAAATTACTCGAAAAATACGGGATATCGCGAAAAATGTTTCAGACAAAAGTCACAAGGTTCTGAAGATGGTCACCACGAGTTTGACCTTGAGCCCCATTTTCAAGGTCAAACGATGGTCACTTTTGATTTTTTTATGGGAACCCCTATTTTTTTGACGGATTCGTAATCTGCGTGAAAAATTACAATTCTTTTACATGAAACACTTTTCTCAAAAATGCGTTCTTTTCCCGTCAAAGAGCGCCATAAAACTTAAGACATCAAAATTACTCGAAAAGTACAAAATATCGCCAAAAATGTTTCAAACAAGTCACAATGTTCTGAAGGGGACATAAGATGGTGACCACTAGTTTGACCTTGAGACCCATTTTCAAGGTCAAACGAAGGTCACTTTTGATTTTTCAAATGATAATTCCTGATTTTAATTGCTCAGTCGTATTCCTCCATCAACGATGGATCGGACGAGGGGGTCCGAGGCAATGGCCTGCTAGATCACCTGATCTTACGTCACCTGATTTCTTCTTGTGGGGCTACTTAAAAAGTGAGGCTTTCAGAAAAAAGGCATCAACACGTGAGGACATGAAAAGACGAATACCTGAAGCTTGCTGGAAGATTACGGCAGAAATACTTCTCAGTTCTGTTGGTTCATTTAGAGCGCGGATAGACAAGTGTATTGAAGTGAATGGTCACATTTTCGAGCATTTGTTGAAATAGTCTCGGGAAATAAACGTCGAAATGGGAAGAATTCAATGATTCAACAGTGGGAGGCAATGGGACCCAGTCTAATTAATCACCCCGAAGGAAACTGAATACTACTACGTCCACGTCATTGTTTCTGGGTTATGCTAAACGCAGTATGTAAAAACAAATGACAAGCCTACTGAGCAATGAAAATCAGGAATTATCATTTGAAAAATCAAAAGTGACCTTAGTTTGACCTTGGAAATGGGTCTCAAGGTCAAACTCGTGGTCACCATCTTATGTCCCTTTCAGAACCTTGTGCCTTTTGCCTGAAACAATTTTCGCGATATTTCGTACTTTTCGAGTAATTTTCATGTCTTAAGTTTTATGGCGCCCTCTGACGGGAAAATAACGCATTTTTGAAAAAAGTGTTTCATGTAAGAGAATTAATAGGGGCTCCCATTAAAAAACCAAAAGTGACCTTCGTTTGACCTTGAAAATGGGGTTTAAGGTGAAACTCGTGATCACCACCTTAAGTCCCCTTCAGAACCTTGTGACTTTTTTCTGAAACATTTTTCGTGATATCGCGTATTTTTCGAGTAATTTGGATGTCTCAAGTTAAAAAACTCACCCTGTATAATAACATAAGTTGTTACTAAGACCACATTATTTTGAAAACATTCAATTCTTCAGCGAGATAAATTAAACTATTATTATTATTATGGCAGGCAGCATTACAATTTAAAAATATTTGAGTTTGCAGTTTGGGATGAACTAGAGCTACTATAAGGTTTCTGGTTCTGACTAGCTGCTTTTGAAGTTTCTCCTGTTATCTATGTGTTGTCATCTATCAATCATTGATAAACATCCTTCTCATCTTCCACTTCACATCGTAATGTATCACCGTCGATATACAAATATTTATTACTGATACTGACTTTTTTAATTTATGCACTTGTATTGTATTTATGCGTGATTTAATTTGTAAGTGTAAATAGATTCCTTCGTTTTGTTTCACAGTGAAATCTTTGTGAATGTAAATTCTTATGTTGCGAAATTTATGAGTCTTTTTGACCAATTGACCGATATATTCCTGGTTTTTTAGTCTCGCGATCACATTAGCGACATTGTTTTTGGAATTCAACTCCCTTCCATACGCCGTTGGGAGTAGTTTCAGACACAATTTTTTGCGGTTTCGAACGCACCCACAACATTTTTTGTAAGCATATGTACATATATATTTATACAAGGTGGCACAAAATTAGTCACCTTATCGGAAGATGGTATAATTTTTGGACATGGTGGCGTACATCATTCATATTTGACATTTGTGAACTACATAGACAGCTGCAGTATACAAACAGAAAAGCAATGCACCGCTATATCCGCAAGAACGAAGAGGACGATTTTGTGTCGAAAATCATCATGAGCGACGAGGTGCATTTCCACTTAAGCGGTAACGTCAATAAGCCAAATCTTTATCTCTGGCAACTTAAAAATTCGCGTGTGATTCAAGAAGAGCCATTACATCCAATCAAAGCCACTGTAGGGTTCGGCGTTCACGCGGGAGGAGTGACTGGGCCGTATTTCTTTGAGAACAACAAAGGCAATAAGGTCACTGTTACAGGCGAACGCTACAGGGCCTGGATAAACAACTTCTTACTGCCGGAATTGGATTAGTGGGGCTTGGTAAACATGTTGTTCAGCACAAGCCACAATGTATATTATGAATTTTGGCGATTTGGCATGGCCAGCAAGATCGCCCGATTTAACCATAGCAGACCTCTTTCTTTAGGGCTACTTGAAGTCGCGGGCTTATGCAAACAAGCCTTAGACAATCGCAGCCCTTGAGGAGAATATTCGTAGGAATGCGAACAGTTATCACCGGAAATCTTGCGGAAAGTCATGAAAAATGGGATAAAACCATATGGCGGATATCATCCTTTCCACTTAACAGAAATAATTGTAAAGGTCCAAATAAAGGTTTCCATTACTCAAAATTAATTTTTTTTTTTAATTAGTAAAAAAGTAATTCAAATACAAAATTGGATGATTAATTTTAATATATATACAATGTTGTTTTCAATGACTTTACCATGGAGGGCTTCTACTTGGTGTTCAAGCGCGTTAAATCGGTCCTCCATATATAGTTGTTGTTATCGGAGTATGTTATTTTTACCTCCCAGAGCTTATATCCCATAAGCGATCACTTCAATGTCAGCTCGTAAAGACATATTCTTTAAACGGTCCTTCAGAATTGCTGACATTTGTCTTGTAATGATATCTTTAAGATCAGATACTTTTATGGTGCCAACATTAGTGTCATTGTTAGAGCTCTGCTCTGATGACATTGCCACAATCCGCCTTTTCGATACCGGCACTGTGTTGATACATTCTTGTTGTTCCTTGAAGGTGGTGAACGTTGCACTTTGGCAGTTTTTTATGCACTTACACCACTTACTACCCCTTTCCAAAAGGTTTTATACCGATAACAAATTTAATAAATAATAATAATAATTCTATAGAAAGCCATGCTGAAAATCAATAAAGGGATTGTGAAATCCTTTATAAATGGTCACCACAGGAAAAATGAAAAAAAAAAAAAAGGCGGAGCAAAATGAAACGCGTCCTATTCACTTGGTTATCAATTTTACTGTCTTTTATCCCCAAAAGGTATGCAATATACTGTGTCTTAATTACAATCATTTATACTGGGAATTTTCTGCATATCATTTTCATTGGTAATGCAGTGGATTACTAATGTTTTACATTTCCCCCTTTTACATATATTTTATTTTACATTATCATACATTTTATTACATATAATTAATTATTTCAATTGTAATCTCGAACATCCTCCCCGGCCGTGAACATTGTACTCAATGTGTTTCGACCCTATAATGTGTAGTGTAAGTGTTGTGTTGTTGTTGCGTCGAATAAAAAAAATAAAAGAAATAAATGGTTTTTCTCAAACTCTGAAGTTCCTAGTATGGCGATATTGAAAATTGTAAGTATGGTGTGTTGACCAGGTAATTTAAAGTACAATAAATTGACAAATATTTGAGTATGCCTTATGGGGTCAATGGCCATTGATGTTGCAACTGTGCATCGTATTTCTCAATGAAGGTTGCTCATCCTTCTTCTTCTCTCTTTCGTGATCGTAGTACGTGTAGGAAATTTGTAAACGATTTTGATTCTCGTGAAGTGTCGTGTTGTCCTTGAACTCCATTTTGCGAAATGTACATTTTGTACCTGGGAAAAAAAAAAACTTGAAAAAAGGGCATTAGTGAACATATTTTTTTTTTTTTTGTTTTTTGTGAGAAAACATAAGTGCATAGTATGAAAAAAAATATTAAAATGACGGCGCGTTTGGGGGATTGGTATTTCGATTCGCAGCGAAATTATGTGCGAGCGAAATGGTTACGCATGTGTTTGCTTGAATGTAAATGGGTGTGGCTTTGTAGATGTGTTGTACCAAAACAATAAATTTTAAAATTTTGTGTGTTGTACATGCCGTCGGCATTCTGGGTTTTGTGATTTTCCGTCGGCATTTTAAAGGTTTTGTATAAATATATTTTATGAACATTTATTATTGCTGATTTGGATTGTGTATGTTTTGTAACAGATGATAAGCGATTAAATTAATTCGTTGTCTTTATATATGCTGTTGGTCGGAAGTAAGTCGGAAGTAAGTCCCATTATCGCTTAATATATGCGAACATAATCCTCTTCTCGATGTGAATCTCGTAGGGCTGCGATGAACGCGTTTGTAGTAAGGTCGCTCACCAATTCGATGTGTATGGCCTTGTTAGCCAAACACACAAAAATGGCAAAGTACGCATTGAAGGTTTTGGCCCCCCGTCATTTCCATGACTTAACTTCGATCGAACCTGCGTAGTCGACCCCGGAATATGTAAATGGTTGGGAGATGCACACTGTTGGGGCCGGTAGATTGCCCATCAGTTGGTGCGACATTTTAGCTCGATACCGAAAGCAGATGGTACAGCTATGCAAATGTCCCTTAACACAATTTTTAAATTTCAGGATCCAGTACCTGTTGCGCAAGTATGCTGTGGTTTGCTGTAGTCCTCCATGAAACGTTCGCAGATGAGTATCAGCAATCAAAAGCTTTGTGAAATGATGATTTCCTTTGAGTATGATTGGGTGTCGTTGATGAAATGGAAGATCTGTCTGTTGCAATGTACCTCTGACTCGCAAGATTCCATCAGAGTTCGTATAAGGGCAACGTGAGCTTGGGGCTTTGGCTTTTACGTCGGGAGTAAACATGTCTGCCTGTACAAGCTTTACGGCGAACAGTGTGGCAGAATGAATTTCGACTGGAGAGAGTAAATTATCTCAGGTATGTTTCGTAAATTTGTTATAAATCGTTGACAGTACGCAATGATTATTATGAGTTTTGTAAGACTAGAGTGTTTTGATATTAGAGTATAAAAATCATTTTTTTTACCTGAATCCCCATGTGAGCCTTAATTGACCGTTTCTCTTCGTTTGTAGTTAAGCTCGTCGGTTGTTGTGGACATTGAAACTCCCAAGATTCTCGCAGAGAATCTGGACCACTCCACCACCAACGTCTGTTAGCATGTAAGCCAGAAGGCGTTGTTCCTCTGGTGCTATATCCGCAGGATGTGAAATAGCACTGGGAATGTGCTTTCAGCTTTCTGGTTTCACCAGTCGTTGTATTTCGGCTACCCGGTTGTTAGCAATGGTGGCCCAATTAGTTGGAATAGCAGCAATCCACGATAGCGCAATGGTTGTCAGTCCTTCACATCTGGAAAGCCTAAAAGCTTAGAAGTATAGTCCAGTAGTGTTGCAAGAGTAACAGCTCCACAGAGTTCTAGTCGTGGCACTCTTTGGGTTTGTACTGAAGCGACTCTGGTCTTGGACAGAAGCAACTGTGGATGGATGACCTCGTTGGAATCGAGAGCTCGAAGGTATATAGCGGCACCGTATGCCTTCTCGGACGCATCACTGAAACCGTGTAATTCTAGTTCCTTAAGAGTGCTGTGCGTGTGGATCCATCGAGGGATATGGATCTTTTCAAGTTGCGGCAATTCCTCACGAAAAGCGTTCCACTCCTTCTTCAACTCCAATGAAATAGGCTCGTCCCACTTCAGCTCACTACGCCAGTTTCTGCATCAAAATTTTGCCGTTGACAAAGGGTGAAATCCATCCTAAAGGGTCGAAGAGCTTAGCAATGGTGGATAGAATTGTTCTTTTTGTTGGGTCAGCACTGTCGAGTTAAATGTTCTGAAAAGAAAGGCTATCGTCTACTAGAAACCACTTAATTTTTAGAGTGTTGACGTGATCTGGGTTATCTAAGGGCATAGAAAAGGCAACTTCCCGCTGATCTACAGGTATTTGATCCAAAACCTCGTTGAAATTGCGTGCCCACTGTTTCCTCAACAGTATCAGCTCCAGCGAAAAGATCGTCTACATAAGTGTCTTCTAGTTGAGCAAACCTACGCAAGGCTCCTTCCTTCGAGAATCCGAACCCAGGTCTGCTCACTTCCTTAAATAATAACGATACCTCGTATCGTCCGCTATCCCACCTTTTCGTCGTTGCCTTGTAGAACTCCTCACATACTTTGTCCTCACATCTTTGGTGAGACTTAAGGGGTGTTTCTTCCATCTCCCAGAAACGGAGTTGCCGGCTGACATCAAGTACTTGAAGGAAGTTCCTTATGGTTCGACTGGTTTTATGTACTTTACCCATAAAAATCCACCCAAGTGACGTATTTTTCGCAATTGGTGACTTTGCTTCCTCGCAACGGATGATTTCTGGAAGTACTATCTCGGAGCAGATGTCGTTTCCCAATAGCAGATCGACTTCGGCGGGTTTATTGTAGGTCGGGTCAGCTATAGTTTATCCGTGTATGTGTTTCCACTGCTTTGGTATGAGCTCGTGGGCCGGAAGAAGGATAGTCAGCGATTTGAATATTAAGGCTCGGGTGCTGGTTTCATAAACCGAGTGCAGAGACCGCAAGCTAAGGTCAACGTAGCTGTGACAAACTCCGCTGCTGACCTTCCCCAACCCGGATACCTCTACGAAAGTCCGTTTTCCCTTCATACCTAATCTCTTGACTGCCCGATCAGTAATAAAGGTGGCCTCTGAACCGAAATCTATCAACCCGCGGAGTGTAACGTCTATACCTGAAAAGGATCTCACTTTCACCAGCGCTGTTGCGAGTAACACGACTACATGGGATTCTACTGCGTGAGAAGTGTTGACCTGTTGTGTGGGCTGAAAAGGGGTAGTTTAATTGTACTGTAGATAAATGGGATTGTGTGGGGGTGTATGTGTGTTGGGTGATGGTGACCGAATTAGGCGCTGCATGTGTTGTGTAGTGTTGGGTATTTGTTGTGTGTGAATTGAATTGTGAGTCTGAAGTTGGGTTAATGTGTAAAAGGGAGTGGTGAAGCTGTTGGCAAAAGTAGGATCGGACTCTGCTGGGACACTGTCAGGTTGCGTGACTGTATGCCAGACAATTCTCTTATATGCCGGTTTTATTCAAGATATTCCTGCGAGACGCGATGTCCACACTTTACAGCTGCACTGACTCCTTTGATTCTGCTTCAAGTAAGACTATTTTGTTTTCGTTAATAGTGCCCTAGAGATCTTACTGACTCCTATATCTTCCCGTTGACCAACTGCCTCCAATGTCCTAAACCTCGCTTCTAAAAATTCAGTGAAACTTTCAAATTTTGGTAATTACTTATCTGTCAGCTTTTCTTCCCAAAGTTGTTGTGTTATTGTGGAAAGTTTTTTCACTAAACAAAAGATAAGGATAACATCCCAGTGTTCCACCGGTACATCGAGATTTTTCAAAGCGTGTCGACATTCCACTGATGTATCTTCAGGTGTGCAGCGGTCTCGTGGCTAATGTTGTCTTGTGCAAAAAAGTTTCTCAGCTGTGCATTAACAAGGACACGTTTATGGTCATAGCGAGATGTGAGAATGTCCCATGCTGGTTTATAGTTCCCGTTGTCAATGACTAAATGTTGAAGGAGACGCTCGGCTTCACCGCCCAACTAGATTTCAAATAATGCAATTTCTCAACCTCTGTTAGTGCTTTATTTGTATGTATTAAAGATACAAAAAGATCATGAAATGATCTTCAGAATTCATATTCCTCCAAAAAGACTGATAAATTTATTTTCGGCAATCGAGTGATGTTCTTATCGCTATAGGTACTTATATTATCACTTACCGGAGTCTGAACTGTTGCTTGAAGTTTATCCATGCTATCTAATATGGCTGTTTTGTAGTCCAGGTAATTGTCTTTAATCCTGTCGAAGATTTCCTCTAATTCATCCTCCTTTCCAGCTTCATTTGAGGATATTCCATCGGTGCTATGTTGGGTACTAATCTTGAAATTTTCCTCCAGCACGGAAATCCTGTTGGAGATGTAATTTTTTGTACTCTCCTTCGGGGATCTCTTTCCAAAATTTTCCCAATCCTTTGTAATTTGCTTTAGCAAATTCTTTTGGAGCTTTAGAGCTGTGCTCATTTTTGAAATCAGAAATTTTCATTTTTAGAGAAAAAAAATTAAAATGGGGGTGCATCTCAACTTACGTATCTTTTAGATTATTTAAATTGCCGGAGATCTGCAGAAAATTGATTTGAAATCGAAACGGTATCGCAGATGTGTGTGGTACAGAAGTAGCGTATAACCCAACGGAGCCTTTGCGATAGCAACGGACTCAACGGTGGTTGTGTTGTTGCAAAGTAGTCTAACGGTGAGCAGAACTGTTCACTGGAACGGCAAAATGGTCGAACAACGGAGATGACGGTTATAGCTGCGATTTTACTGGAACCTTTTGTTGGCCTTGTTGTTTTTTTAGACACAATTTAAGAAAAAGAAAGAAATTGCACGACGCGGGATACCGATTTGCACCTTAAAAAAACTCACAGATAGTTTTGTTCTTCACTTTTTGTCTATAGTTTCTTTAAGTTAATGCCTAATGTCTAATTTTTTTTTTTTTTTGTTTTTTTTTTTTTATCTTAAAGTTTTATCACACACGTTGATTGATTTACTATCAATCGTAAGGACTCGAATGACCATGAAAATCGATAAAGGGATTGTGAAATCCTTTATAAATGGTCACCACACAAAAAATGAAAAAAAAAAGGCGGAGCAAAATGAAACGCGTCCTATTCACTTGGTTATCAATTTTAATTTTATCAATTTTTCCCCAAAAGGTATGCAATATACTGTGTCTTAATTACAATCATTTTTACTGGGAATTTTCTGCATATCAGTATTATTGGTAATACATTGGATTACTAATGTTTTACATTTCTCCCTTTTACATATATTATATTTTACATTATCATATATTTTATTACATATAATTAATTATTTCAATTGTAATCTCGAACACATGCCTAATTTTTAAAAATGACATTAAAGTGATGCCAATGTGCTAATAACAATAATACTACTTAATAATAAGAACAATACTAAAAAAGATTAGATTTGGTATCTGAAATACTACGATAGAATTATTCGCAAGCCGCTAATTGAATTTAGTTGAAATTGTATAAGCGTTATTTAACTTTCATGAATTTTAAAAAAATTCATTTACTTTCATTATAATATATTAAAACATATTCTAGTTGAAAATGGAAAAATGTGTTTTTCGTGAATGTTTCATTGTAAGAATTTAATATAATATCCCCATGAAAAATGTTAAATAACATAAATGTTAATAAAAGTTTAAGTATAAAAAGTGCAAAATCGAAAGTACGATTTTTTCGTAAAAACTTCGCCATTTAAAAAAGCATATTTCTCATCAAAATATTTAAAATTTTGTATGTTCACATACAAATTATGACAGAATCATGCGAAATTTTAATGAAATTTATCGGGTCGCTTCGAACTATCATGTACTAAGATTCACAAAACGTTTCTACATACAACTATATACAACTCTATAAAACGATATGCATTGTGTGGGTTACATATCACGTCATCATTATCAGCGTTAAGCAGTTTTTTTTCGAAATCGCATTAGTATTTGCATCTTGTTCAGTGTGTTGGTTGCCGTAAGAACACTTTTTTAGGGGCCTACTTGTACGTCGCTACCTTTCTCTATTAGCTCTTGGATATGTCTGCACACATACCTCGGAAAGTATTTTAAATATTAAGTCTACTTAACATTAGGAACATTCTAATGTAATCAAACCAATTATTCACAATTTTAGGTTTTACACACAGCCATGTCTCCTTATTATGCAAAGTTATTGATTGATGAAAATAATGTCGTATAAAAGATTTTTAAGTATTTTTTATTAAATTCAGTGTCCATTTTTAGGGAAAAATGACAGCCAACACAGATTATTAACTTCAATACACTGGCACTACAAACAAAGAAAAAAAATCTGATTTTGTTTGTTTCGACTTTCAAGTGCCAAGTGTAAGCGGTTCATTCTCGTTTTTTTTTACTTTTACTTTTCAGGAAGTAACTGATTCCACATTAAGCTGAGTACTCATACTCATATGAGTACACTCATACGCGTGACTCCTATCAAACTGCTTTGTCATTTTTGTTCAGTATCGTCAAGTCATCATGCAACGACTCACACCACAACAGCGTCTCCAAATTGTTCAGCTGTATTACGAAAATCAGCGTTCTGTTAGAAATGTTGTCCGTGCGATTCGAGGAACCTTTAGTGCGCATAATCAACCTACTGAAAGCACTATTGCCAATACCATTCGCAAATTTGAGGCTCAGCTTACATTAGTATATGATACTCGATCAGCTGTAGCTGAGAGTGTACGGGAAGTCCGTGACGAATCGATTCGTCGTTGTTCTCAGCAGCTTGGCTTGTCGTATTCGACAACTTGGCATAACTTATTTGAGGATCTCGGCCCAAAAGCGTACAAAGTTTAAGTTGTGCAAGAATTGAAGCCAGGCAACTTGAATTTGCGTCATATTTTCAGTGAATGGGCTCTGGAAAAGCTCAATGAAAATCCGATGTTTTATCGTGAAATTTTGTTCAGTGATGAAGCCCATTTCTGGCTCAATGGATACGTTAATAAACAAAAGTGCCATATTTGGGCTGATGAGTACCCGAAGAGTACCAAGAGCTACCATTATATCGATTAAAAACAACGGTATGGTGTATTTTATGGGCTGGTGGAATTATTGGTTCATATTTCTTCAAAAATGAGGCAAATCAGAATGTTACCGTCAATGGTAACTGTTATCGCTCCATGTAAACGAACTACGTGCTTCCTGAAATTCAAGCACATGGTCTCGGTGAGCTCTGGTTTCCACAAGACGGCGCTACGAGCCATACAGCGCGTGAAACAATGAACTTGTTGGGAAATCAATTTGGTGTGCACTTAGTTTCACGTTTTTCTACAGTAAATTGGCCGCGTAGATCGTGCGATATCACACCATTGGACTATGTTCTCTGGGAATATGTAAAGTCTCAGGTCTTCAGGAATAAGCTAGCTGCGATTGACGCTTTGGAAGGCAATTTTACTCGTCTTATCCGCGAGATACCAGTCGCTATACTCTAACGAGTCTCCCAAAATTTAACCTTCGGAATTAACCACCTCAGACGTAGTCGTGGCCAACATTTACATGATATAATCTCGGAAAAATAGATGCCATGAATCGTTCCTTTAACCGATAATAAATATGTTGAGTTTACTTTTAAATTTATTTGTTTTATTTAACATTATAAACCAAACCTTATGATGAATCACCCTATATGTACATGTCCTCATCGGCAGTCGTTCATAGACCTCCTCGGAGTTAAGTTGTGTTTCGTCTTTTAATTGAGCATTGATCATCTTTAGTTACAAATTTGGTTAAATCTACAAAGGCTTCAATTAGCATACTTGTAGTGTGTGCGATTAAGAAGCTTAAGGTCTTGGGTTCGACTCCAAGTCGAAAAGACGTTTTGTTTTCTTCTTTCTCATTTATATAAAATAAAAAAAAATAAATACTAACTGTTGTTAACCACATCACGCGATGGACTGTGGAAAGCGATCCACTAGACCAACAGCGGAATCTGCTGAAAAATCAGGCGAGGAGTCGAGTGGTTCAAGCCAAACAGCAGTAGTGGCAGAATCAAAGACGAAGAGAAGGAAGAAGCTAAGGCCATTAGCTAAACAAGTACAACGTCCCACCATTCTAAATTCCATTGAAAAGCTGCCTGGTAGAGTGGAGGAAGAAGCGCCATCAACGCAAATAAATGTACCGGGCAAGGTACTGACGACTACCCATATAATTCAGACGGTGGCGAAAGCCAAAATTTGAGAGCTCGCTTCTTTGGCGTCATCAGAATTGGAAGATGAAAACGAAGAATTGGAGTATATAAGTGAGAGTGAAAGTTAAAGAGCTTTTTAAGGAAACGACGAGCGAGCACTACTTATTCACACCGAAGTGTGAAAAGCGGCAATCGATGATGTTGAAGGGGTTAGAACCGTATTCTGATCCTGAGAAGATCCTGGCTCTGCTCAAAGAGAAGGAGTGCGAAGGGCTCAAGTTTGTGGGGGTAAAGCCATTTACCACAGCGAGAGCGAGGCGGGAGAAATGGAGTCTGCCGTCATTCCTGGTGCAGTTCAGTCCCGAAAGCCGTATGAATAGTCTAAGGAGAACCAATGTCCCAAACTACCAGGTGGTTCGCTGGGAAAAATTAAAGAGGAGTGATGGTGTTATACAATGCGTTCGCTGCCAGAGGTTCGGGCACGCCGCGTCGAACTGCCAAATGCAGCCTCGATGTGTGAAGTGCGCAAAGAACCACATTTCCGAGAAGTGTGCTCTGTCCTCTATCGGAGTTGTCCTAAGTTCGCTGACATCAAAAAAGCAAAACTGGCTTGGCAGCAGAAGGTGGAGGTCAAGCGTTCACTTGTTAAATTTCAAAGACCAGCCGTCACGTCCCAAATTTCCGACGCCCAAATAGCGTAAGGTAAGGAGGCTACGGTACAGCAAGCGACTGTTGCTTCTACCGTGCCAATGCCGAGAACAACGGAAGCTGCACCTAACATGCTGGCCATCTTACTCGCTATCCAAGGGCAGATGGCTCAGCTGCTACAGCAGGTACAAGAACAGGCCAAGCGGCTGAACCAGATCTACGCGCTGCTGCCAGGTATAACGGAACACCTGTCGTAATGGGTGCGCACATGTTGGAGCAAACCTTAAAGATCCTTGCGGTGAATGTTAATTCACTGATTAGGGTCGAACGAAGAGCCGCGATGCTTAAATTGCTACAAGACCAAACTCCTGATGTGCTTGTGGCTAGCGAAACCAAGCTAACCGATAGGCACAAACTGGAGTACAATAATTATACTGTTAGAAGAAGAAACCAGCCCAGATCCAAACGTGGAGGTGGTGTCGCAATCTTCATTAAACAAGATATAAAATTTCACAGAGTTTACAAGAGAATATTGCGCAGGTTCCGTGTGTTGGAGGCAGTCGTCATTTACATCCCGCACGGCAGTGGAAAGCGGTTGTACTTGGCCTCTGTTTATGCACCTAAGTCTTTACAATCCACTTTATTTACTCTAGAGCTCGATACGCTTTTTCGACTTCTGAGGCTGGAATCGGAGGAGAATCATTTTATAATCGGCGGAGATCTTAACGCTAAACACAGAGATTGGGGAAATAATTTGCCAAATATTAGATTAAACCTACTATTCGATTGGTGGGGATAGCAGGATATCATGTACAGACTCGGCCTTAAAGCGACGGACAACCCATCGTTTCCCAGAGGCGGGTCTTATTTGGATCTCCGACGAAGGTATACGTCTGACAGGTAAGAATTAACAAACGCTAAATTGTTCGCGCACGTTTGTGTATGACAGCGACCATTGCGGTTTTAGCACCGAAATTGCAGTTCCCAACGAAATTGCGGAATTGGAGGAGTTTTTCCCAAGATATTCTTACAACTACGGAAAGACTCGATGGACACGCTTCTGCCCAATGACAAGATCACTCTCCTCGGGCACGCTCCACCCACCGTCCAATAGGAATTTGTCAAGCGAGGAGATCGACAAGTACCTAAAACGACTGGACGAGACCATAAAACAAACTATGGACACTACAATACCGCGGTATCAACGTACGACTAACGAAGACCTGTTCCGCAATCCTACTATTGACGCACAGCACCGACAGAAAAGTAGACTTTTGTCAAGACTCAAAAACCTGTACAGACAGTCAATTCACAGACAAGACCCGGAGATAAGGACACTGAAGTCGTCGATTAAAAACATTCAAATGCTAATAAAAGAGAATTACAGAATTTCTGTAAGTTTACATTGGAACAACAAGGTTCGGGCTATAAACACCAGCATCCCGAATATGTTCCCGCAAATAAATAAACTACTTCGGAGAAAAAATCAAAATGACATTCAGTGCCTTAAAATATCCCGGACAACAGACAACGAACGGGTACTGACAACAGCAGGTTTTGATACAAATGAGACCGCTGATGACGATTTCTTTGTGATTGAGGATCCGCAGGAGAAGGTTGAGGCGATAGGGGTGACTCTCCAGGAACTATAAAAGACCACTGATACCATTGGGCCTAATTATGACCTGGACAGTCGCGTCTTGGTGCACGACTTCGGCCTTCGAAATGAAGTAGAGAACTGGCGATCCGAGTGCTCTGGTTTCACCCAGTTCAGTGATGAAAATATGGCAAATAATGGCATCGCCAGAGACGATAACCTACCCCCGTTCATTTCGAAGGAAGAACTCCATGAGATCTTCAACACAATCAGGAGTAAGAAATTAATGGGGACCGATGGTATTCTGAACATCGTGCTACGACATCTTCCTCTAGTTGTGGTCAACATTTACACCGCCCTATATAAAAAGGTAAGGTAAACATACCTTCCGGATAGTCAACTCAGTTTTAAGGCGGGACATGATATTTCACATGCCGCGTCTAAACTGGTGTCTGATATCCAATGGAATAAAGGCAAAAACCAACGTATTGGTGCCTGCCTTGTTGACTTGGAGAAGGCCTTCGACACTGTATGGCTAGAGGGTCTTTTCTATAAGTTGACTAGACTGGGGATCAGTAAACCACTCTTGTACATTCTTTACAATATTCTAAACGACAGACAGTTCATCGTGAAAAATGGTGATGTGACTTCTGTTGGAATATTTCAAATTAAAAATGGTCTTCAGCAGGGCGCGGTCAATTCGCCGATCTTATTCAACATTTATACAAGCGACTTGATAGCTTCACTTTCCCATATTATTGCGTACGCAGACGATTTGATAGTGTACAGAACAGGTCCAAGAATCGAGGTCATTAACATTCTTGTGCAGCGTAACTTTGATTAGATAAGACGATTTTGCGATGACTGAAAGTTGAAAATCAACTTTCAAAAGTCGGAAACTATTCTCCTTAGGACGCCGTTGTCTAAAGCCTTTTGGGATACCAGAAAAAATAGGCGAAAGTCCTCGATAATTGGACAACACGGACAGCCTCTTGCCTGTCGAAAGGTAGTCAGATACCTTGATATCTGGAGCTTACTACCCCAATTACCTTGATCATGAGGGTGTGCGCTCTGACGGCTTCGTTCCGCCTGAAGCATTCCTCTACCTAGATCGGATAGGGTTGATCTAGGTTAGACCAGCGGTCCCGTTAATCTCCCATGTCGCTCTGACAGCTGGGGACAGTCGACTCAACTACGACAAAGACGTCGCACATAGCAATGTGGATCGCCTCAGGTTCAGTAGGGCGGTGGGGAGTTGCTACAAAAGGAATGCCGTTCGGCAACACCAGCATTTCTGGTGGTTAAATGATGGAGAAAATGGTTCGTCGTCGTTTCCGTCCATTACGGACCAGCCTCACTAATGAGGCAGAGCTGACCAGTCTATTTGTATTGTAAATAGCGATGGCCAGCTTACATATGTTTAGGTTAGCCTTTAAAAAATATATACATACTTTGGAATATACAAAGGTATATACTAATATAAATAAATATAAATAAATTCAAATTCAAATGCGAAATAAAATTAATGTTGTAGATCAATGAAAAAGTAGCAGTTTCTTTGAAAAAGTAAAGTTTACGTACAATTATTGGTACACTTTAGTGTACAGACTTAAGTCTGTGTTAATATTAAAGTCGACACCTTTTCTAAGGTATGATAAATTATTCGTTTTTAGTAAGGCCCTATATGATTATTTAATAATAGTAGTACTCACTCACCAGACTCGGAAGAGTATAGTCTTAACTCTTATTCGCACAACAATAAATGCACTTTATATTTTAAATCCGTTTGAAGTCGGCTTTTTACTTTTCTTGTGGAGTTTCGTAAAAAACTTATCAACGTCAGAATAGCAGAGTTGCCAACCCACCTCAAATTGATATGTCACAATATCTGAAAATTATCAGGTCTGTTTGCGTACTATTCAAAACTTCAAAAAAACAGTCTAAAACCCGTCCACGTACCCATATTTTTCGCTGAAAAGAGCGAAATGAAAGATTGATTCCCTTTTTGTCGATTTTAGTCCCAGAAATTTGTTCCTTCTTTTTTATTTGAAACTGTCATCGATTTTGTTTAATCTCGATGTGAAAATTTGTTTTTACTCTGTTATGCTTGAAATAAGTAAGACTTATATATTAAATAACTGAATAATAAAAACTTCAAATAAAAACGAAATTTTAAGTAAGTTTTAAAAGACAAAATATATTGGAAAGCAGGAAAATTAAATTAAATACTTCCCAAACAAATTGAGACATCTTAATGGAAAATTGAAATAATGAAAATAATCTTTCTGCTGAACTACAAAATTTTAAAGAAAAAAGTGCTTAGTTCATCGAAACTGATTTTTGTTTCTTTACACAGTTGACATTTGGGTCCACAACACTGTCTAAAACCCGTTCACTTACTTTCCAACACAGCATTTTTCCAACGATAGCTTATAAAGTCACAATAATAATAAAATAAATAAAACGATTTTGCGAGCTCTTCTTGTGTTTGGCAACAATCTTCATAGAGTAATGCTTCCAGCTCTTCATCTTCTAACTTTTTTGGCTGCCCAGGACGTTCATCGTCTTCCAAGCCAAAATCACCTCTTATAAATCGTGCAAACCACTTTTGGCACGTTCGCTCAGCTAGCGCATACTCACCATAAACTTCCACCAAAATACGATGACTTTCGGCAGATGTTTTCTTCATATTAAAGTAATGAAGAAGAACTCCCTGCAAAAACACTTTTTCAGGCACAAAGTTCGACATATTTGAGTGAAAAAATTATTGTTGTTTACGCTTCAAATGAATGACATATACTGAAATGACGTACAATGACAGTAGCTTTCCAATGCATGTTCCAATAGAATAATAAGAATGGAATAATACAAGTTACGCCGTCTCGTAGCAAACCGCACGTTAGTTAAGTAAGTTATAGACCCAATACAAAAATCAAAACATATGCCTGAAAAAAAAAGTGAAACTTACTTTCTAACCCTGAATGATTATCCTTCGTTGAATCGACGAATACATCTTTTGTTGATTACGATTTCTTTTAAACTATTCATCGCTTTTAATTCTCTACTCTTACAATATCAGTTGACCGCGATTTCTACCATGAATGAACTAACATACAATAATTGGCAAACTTTTGAGGGTCTTTCAAAAACCGCTTTCCACTGATTGCTTTCACTAGGTGAATCTGTTTGTGAGTATGTATGCATTGCCAACAATGTCAATTCCCCTCACATTTTATAGAAAACCATCATCCATGTATGTGTAACCATAGTGAACTTTGCATGGAAATTGCTCTCATTCTAAAAAATCTAGCAGTTCACAGGCTTGGACAAGTGTTGGTAATTCACTAGCAGTGTTCTACAGAGTTTGCCATCTATGTTAGTTCAACTATGGTTTCTACCAGAGAGCACATGGTTTTCTGCGATCACCCTAAATAGTTGTTTTTTTTACAGGTATCCAAGTAGTATATCTCCCCTTCTCCTGAAGAGGTATTCTTCTAAACTGGCAAAATCACTGCGTAAGCTTTTTCATCAATCCTATTCTTCAGGACTCTTTCCAAGCAGATGGAAAACAGCTTTTGTCCAGCCCGTCCATATAAAATCGAGTTTTCTTCATTCTCCTCCTATAGACCCATTACACTTACATCTTCTTTTGCCAAGGTCATGAAAACGCCGCTAAACCTAACCTCTAACCACTTAAACATCTCAATGACCGTTAATACGATTTTCATAGCAACAGGTTCACTAGTGATCAGACGGCATGTTTCACCAAAGCGTGGAACCAAAGCGTACAGCAATCTGGCGAAAGCAAGGTTGTTGCACTAGATTTTTTTAAGGCATTTGACAGAGTTTGATAACAAGCCCTTTTATCGGAAATGCATGCATTTGGGATTGCTGAATTTCTACTTCAATTACCTTTCGGAACGATGGATTCAAGTTTTTGTGGATAGATTCAAGTTTTATATCCATAAAATAAGTGTTGGTGTGCCACAGGGATCCACACTGTTTCCGATACTCTTTTTAATCGTCATAAACGATCCCTTGTCTGCTACTTATTATCAAATATATTCCTTTTTTCACGCCAGTAATCTCTACTTTTCATATTCGTTACCGAACTAATGTCCCTGCTCTTCGGATGTAGAACTGGTACAGCAGCGTATGTTAAACTAATTAAATTCCGATATTAACAGCATAACTAATTGGGGAACCACTTTACTCTGTTGGTTTTATTTAAAACCAAACACAAGGAAGTAAAATTTAAACTCCCAGCCAGTATCCATGAATGGCACCTGGGTCATCGAAACTGAAAAACTTTCTATTCTCGGTATGTGTGTCAATAACAGCTTACGTGGGAATGACCACATATTCCATATCGTCAGAAATGCTGCAAAATGTCTAGGTTTCCTCAAGCGATGTAAGAAATAATTCACCCCCTGTCATCCTAAAATATCTCTACAACTGCTAGATAGGATCCTAAACTGTGCGCTAAGACTTATAAATGATGCTTAAATTACACAATCAATTACCACCCTTGAAAACCGACCTAATTTGTCCTATCACACTTTGTTCTGTAAATATTTTCAAAACCAGTGCTCCAATGAAATTTTCAGTAGCGTTCCGCTCCTTCAAGCCTAAGTTTACCCGCCTCATTTCCTGGCGTACTCTAAAATATCGTGATTTTTTCCTAAGCCACACAATTCGCTTATGGAATGCCCTGCCAAGCTCTTTATTTCCTGGTTATTGTAACTTGCAAATATTTAAAACCAATTAACATGGGTATCTCTCTTCGTTTACTCCCTAACTTTCCTTCGCCTGCTCTGTGTGCAATTATTTTAAAGGTACTCAAATCACTTAAGCGTGCGCAAACTATAAAAAAAAAATATTCTTCGGAACGACGAAGGATAGCTTTTATGTAATTTTTCTCTTTGTGTGTGTTTGTTATTTCTTGTTATTTGGGTTGGTTTTGGTTATTTTTTGGTCATAGAATAGTCAAATAAGTTCCGGCCAGCAACTATGTATTAATGAAATTGAGAAATTTCTTGACAGGTGCGATGGTTATCAGTTGTATTCAGAAGACGATGACATTTAAGGAGATTTTGGAGGTAGTATAAATGATGAATATATTGGGCTAGAGGATGCCGATAAACTTGAAAGCGAAGTCTTTGGAGGATATTTCTGATTCTGATGATGAAGATAATATACCCGTCAATAAACTAAGAAAAATAAAACTCGCATAATGGAATTTAGAAAAACAATGGTCATAAAAAAAAGGGAAAAGTCTTTGATAAGGTATGAGTGTAGATCACCAAACCCGGGGACCAACACGTCATCTCTGAAGTTTTTTCAATTATTATTTATAAAGGACAAAACTATGGATAAGTGAAGTAGAGCAATGGAAAAAGGCTGAAATAAATTTAAGAAAAAAAGGTTTGGTCAGTCACACATTGCGAACACGGAAAACCGATTTAAAAAGTTAAGAGCTCTAGTTCATATTTCCAGTTTGACAGCTGTTTTAAAGAGTAATCACTCTTTATTTAAAACTCATTCTCTTTGTTATACATGGAAAATTACATGGAATAAGTGGCCGCCATTAGAATGCAGGCAGTCATGGGCTCTTTTTATTGAACTTTCCATGACTTGTTGAAGAATTTCCGGCGTAGTTTTCGTGATTTCTTCTCGTAATGCTGAGTTTCAGCTCCTCTATAGTGTGTGGTTTCCTAGTGTAAACCTTTTCCTTCAGGTAACCCCATAAAAAAGGGT
Organism: Volucella inanis; assembly: GCA_907269105.1. Lineage (NCBI taxonomy): Eukaryota > Metazoa > Arthropoda > Insecta > Diptera > Syrphidae > Volucella > Volucella inanis. The sequence continues at coordinate 13,239,378 of OU026158.1, forward strand.
CTAGAGCGGACAGATCATGTGATCGCTGTTGCCATTCATTATTACTGTTTTTTGATGTAATGCGATTTGGAAATTTTCGCGCAATAAGTTCATTGTCTCACGAACAGTGTGAGCGGTAGCTCCGTCTTGGTGAAAACACATGAGCTCAACATTGTTGTCTGCTTGCATAAGTGGAAAAAAGAAGTCCTGAAGCATTGTTCTGTAGCGATGCCCATTAATTGTAACGCTTGCACCCGCATTATTTTCAAAGAAATATGGCCCATAAATCTTACGCGAGGTTATTCCACACCAAACAGTAACACGAAATGAGTGTAAGGGACGTTGATGGAGATTTTTGGGATTCTGTGTGCCCTAAAATCTGCAATTATGTTGGTTTACAAATCCACTCAGATGAAAATGTGCCTCGTCGCTCACCATAAAATTTCCTAAAAATTCTTGGTCATTTTGGACGATGTTAAGGACAGTTCTGCAGTACTCCAAACGTTTTCTTGGGTCAGCAGGATTGAGTTTTTGGACCAACTGGATTTTGTAAGAGTAAAGGTGCAGATCTTTCCGCCAAATCCGACGGATATGCCACGCGATATGCCTAGCTGTGTTGAACGTCGTCGTGTCGATGTTTCAGGATCGGCTGCAATATTTCCACTAACGATGTGCATGTTTTCGGCCGATCGTCCATAACGAGGTCAACCGATACACTTCACATCGCCAGCGTTCCCATATTTTTCAAATTTGGCCATTTTTGCACGAATCGTGGGAGCTGTTGGAACATTTCGAAACCTACAAAATTGTCGGTAGGCACGTTGAGTGTAAATTATTGTTTTCTTAAATACTGTTATTTAAAACTAAAATGACGATTTGTGTTCGCTATGTGATCGCGTAGTCATGTCAAATCTCCCAAATCTTATGTCTGCAAGAAAAAAAAAAATACTCAAAAGTATCTATAAATAAAAGAGTTATTATTATTTTACATAGAAAAGAGACACTTGGCCCTCCCAGTATATATTGGTTTATAGCGGTTTGCTAAGAGATGACGTAACGTGTATTATTCCATTGTTATTATTCCATTGGAACATGCGGTGACAAGCTACTGTCGTTGTACGTCATTTCAGTATATGCCATTCATTTGAAGCCTAAACAACGACAATTTTTTTTCACTCAAATATGTCGAACTTTGTGCCTGAAAAAGTGTTTTTGCGGGGAGTTCTTCTTTATTACTTTAATATGAAGATGCCGAAAGTCTTCGTATTTTGGTGGAAGTTTATGGTGAACATGCGCTAGCTGAGCGAACTGCACGTTTGCACGATTTAAAAGTGGTGATTTTGGCTTGGAAGACGATAAACGTCCTGGGCAGCTAAAAAAGTCTGAGGATGAAGAACTGGAAGCATTTGGGTGTTACTCAAACAGCCATTTCAAAACGTTAAAAAACAACTGGATATATTTAAAAGCAAGGAAATTGGGTTCCACATTAACTCAAGCCGAGAGACATAGAAAGGTGGTTTTGCATGTCCGAAATACTGCTGGAACGCCACAAAAGGAAGTCATTTTTGTATCGGATTGTTACTGGAAACATTACTCTATGAAGATTGTTGCCAAACACAAGAAGAGCTCGCAGAATCTTTGGGTGTCACTTAAGCAGCCATATCAAAACGTTTAAAAGCAGCTGGATATATTCAAAAGCAAGGAAATTGGGTTCCACATTGACTCAAGCCGAGAGACGTCGAAAGGCGGTTTCGCATGTCCGAAATGCTGCTGGAACGTCACAAAAGGAAGTCATTTTTACATCGGATTGTTACTGGTGGTGAAAAGTGGATCCATTACGACAACCCCAAGCGCAAAAAATCATATGTGAAACTCGGCCAACTAGCCAAATTAAAAGCAAAGCCGAATATCTATGGCGCGAAGGCAATGCTCTGTATTTGGTGGGATCAATGGACAACGCTACCGAACACAATTAATCTAATCTATTTGGAAAACAGTGGATGGGAGGTCTTACCCCACCCGTCTTATAGCCCAGACCTTGCCCCTTCTGACTACCATATGTTCCGGTCGATGCAGAACGCCCTCACTGAAATACGGTTCACATCAGAGCAGAATATCAAAAATTGGCTTGATTCATTCTTGGCTGCGAAGCCGGCGCAGTTCACAAATGGGATGGGATTCACAAATTGCCAGAAAGATGGGAAAAAGTCATAGCTTCAGATGGGCAATACTTTGAATAATACTATTGTACATGTTTTTCTTAAATAAACGTTCAAATTTTGAAGAAAAAAAACCGCACAAATCATATTACATACCCAGTATGTATATATGGATTATTACTTTTTATTTTTTTTATTAATTTTTTATTTTTTATTTTTTATTTTTTTTTCTAGACCAATAGCTGCTTGTGCAGCAAAATTAACTGATAACTTTAAATTTAATATTATGTGGAGATAAAATTTCCACATTTCATATAATAATAATTTTTTACACCCTCCGCAAATGTATTTTTTTTTCTTGGGTGTATAATCTGTCGTTGAAGTTAAAAGTGATCGCTAACGATACATAAAACACAGAAGTATTTTACGAAGAAACATAATTATTACTATCGGCGTGTCGAGTGTATGAATTATTTACAAAAAAAAGAGCAAAACCTCCACTCACATTTTCTTGTTTTTGTTGTTTCATCGTTTCATCGTTTAATTGTTTCGCAGCTAAACTGTCCCTCTGATTATGTCGCATTCTCATGCTCCTGGAATTGGAAAGAGAAACAAAGCTCTTCAAAGTAAGGCATCAACGCCATGACAATCAATTTCACCTATGACGACTGCTAACTGGTAACTGCCCATATATTAGAGGAAGTGAACATCATTCGCAATGAATTTCTCTCTAAAATTCAAACCATTTAAAAGACTTGTTCGTACCAATTTGATGCACTTAGTAACACTTACGCTAATGTAGTTCAACGTGTTGAGAGAGTCGAAGCTACTGATAATACTCTAACAATAAGAAATAAGCTACCCTCCTTGGCAAAACAACATGATTTATGAGAGCACAAAGTTATTGGGACATCTCCAAGAAATTTTCAACCGACTTTGTTCTTCTCTCGATTGCAGTCCTACATTAAAACTAACCTTTCGTGTGTGGCCGTGGTTCAAGTGGTAGTGCATTGGCTTCCCAATCGGACGGTTCGAGGTTCGATATCAGCCCTGACCGAAAGGCTTTTTTCAGTTTTTTGCAGTTTACCGAAAACAGTACAACAAACAGCTTTGCTTTCTTGATGCTGGAATAGAAGCCTACTGTTTAGTATACATGGCGTGGATAATAATACTGTGCGCATAATGATATGGATTTTATCTAGAATTCGTTTGGGTTTCTTGATGTGTCATCTTAATGAATGTACGAGGTGTGCCCAGAAAATAACGGAAATTTTTATATTTCGCGGGTTTGGAGAGTACGATTATTATTATGTTTGTATACACGCCCCTGAGGTATAATAAAATTTTCAGCTGTATTCATTGTTTACTTTGTCTGTGGCGTATCAAATTTGTATCAAATTTTGCGTAAAAAATTAAATAAGGTATAACAAAGTGTGTGAAATGTTAACAAAGGCCTATGGTGGGTCTGCTAGGAGTACAACAAAAGTTTCCGTGTTGTATAAGCGTTTCTAATATGGATGCCCCAGCACATCAATAACCGATGAAAACGTGAAAAAGGTAAAAGAAATGGTTATGAACGATCGCTGAATCACAATCAGAGGAATCGCTGCAGATGTTGGCATATCGATTGGCCTACGCCATGAAACTTTTTCGAATGTTTTGGGTATAAAATACGTGGCAACAAAATTTGTTCCAAAATTGTTGAACTTTGAAAAAAAGGCAAATTTTTGGCCAAAAACCATTCTGCAACGATGCAAGCCTCCATATTCGCCAGACGTGGCTCCGTTTAAATTTTTCTTATATCCAAAAATAAAGTGAACGTAAAAGGGCCGTCGTTTTACAAGCATAGATGCAATTAAAAGCGCATAGCTGAAAAAGCTAATAATATCCCAAAGATAGAGATTGAGAAGTGTTTCAAGGTTTGGAAGAAGCGCTGGCACATTTTCAAGAAAAATAAATAAATATTTTTTTCAAAAAACTAAAATTGCCGTTTGTTTTGAGAAAGTCAGGAAGACAATCATTGCTCAGTCGTATTCCTCAATGGGGCACACGACTTTGTCTCAAAGGTCTTATTCATTCAGTGCTAGATACCACTGCACTGGCACGCCTAAATCATTAATCGGTTTCCAACGTTGTAAGGGTGTAAGAAGGTCGAAAAGAACGCATTTTTGAAAAAAGTGTTTCATGTAAAAGAATTGTAATTTTACACGCAGATTACGAATCTGTCAAAAAAATAGGGGTTCCCATTAAAAAATCAAAAGTGACCTTCGTTTGAACTTGAAAATGGGTTTCAAGGTCAAACTCATGGTCACCATCTTATGTCCCCTTCAGAACTTTGTGACTTTTGTCTGAAACATTTTTCGCGATATTTCGTACTTTTCGAGTAATTTGGATGTTTCAAGTTAAAAAACTCACCCTGTATTGGGCTCAGATGTTGACAAGCCAAAAACGCATGATCATATCTGCGACATGATTGGTTACAAGTTGTATTGTAATGAAAATTTAACACAAACGGCTGGGGGTGGGGTGGCAATCTATTACAAAACGATATTAAGATGTAAAGTGTTTGGTTAGTTCGCAAATAATAAATTTGAGTATTTAACGTTGGAGCTGTCAGACGGTTGTGTTAAATGTATTGTACACTGTGTGTATAAACCAAGCAGATGTTTCTCACCAGATCCGTTTTTTTCGGTGGTAGTCAATTTGACTCAGTTATATGAACAATAATTGTTAGTTGTTTTTTCAGTACTGAACTTGGTACACATCATTTTCCATCTCACATCGACTTGGTGCTATCCAATGGTCTTGTTGTTAAAAACTGTTATCCTATGCAATATGCTCTAAGCTCATATCCCATCTTATTAGATATGAAATAGTCTCTGCCTTTTGATTAA
>OU026158.1:13244509-13264684 GCA_907269105.1 Volucella inanis
AATAATAATACTAATAATAGTAATAATAATAATAATAATAATAATAATAATAATAATAAAAAATAATAATAACAATAATAATAATAATAATACCAATAATAGTAATAATAATAATAATAATAATAATAATAATAATAATAATAATAATAATAATAATAATAATAATAATAGTAATAATAATATTAATATTAATAATAATAATAATAATATTAATAATAATAATAATAATAATAATTATAAAATTCAGCTAAGCCAATTGGCTGGAATCGGATCCAGAGAACTATAAAGTCTTAAGTTCCAGCCCATGTTCAAAGAAAAAGTAAAACAAAATTACCAAAATAATTAAAATCTATGTACCTCTTAAATATTATTTACGTCCGGAAATTTAATTGGCCTTTAAGGCGTCCATTATCAATAAAAATAAGTGAAAAAAAAAAAAAAAATGTGGCAGTAAATAAAATTATTCGACGTATTTCGACTGTACATAAAATAAAAGAGGAAGAATTTCAGTACTCGTGTTCAAGTTCCGTATATACATACGTAATAAAAAAGAATGAAAACACAAAACAAAAGCAATATTTATTGTTATAAAATCACCCAGAACACAGTGTTTTATTCCTAAATAACATAGGACAAAATTTAGTTTTATTTCACATGATTATAGCTTCATAAGATTTGATATATAATGTAAAATAAAATACATAAATTTGAAAGCAAACTTAAAATATTTATTATCGGTTAAAATAAAAATTCATGACATTTGCATTCTAAAGACGATATCAAGTCAATTTCGGCCAAGAATACGTCTGAGGTGGTCCATTCGAAAGGTCCAATTTTTGGCGACTCGTTCGAGCATAGTGACTGGTATCTCGCGGATAACACGAGTAATGTTTGCTTTCGAAGCGTCAATTGTAGCCTGCTTATTCCTAAAGACCTGGGACTTTACATATCCTCAGAAAAAATAGTCCAAGGGTGTGATATCGCACGAACTAGGCGGCCAAGGCCAATTTACCGTAGCAAAACGTGAAATTAAGTGCTCGGCAAAATGATTTCTTAACAAGTCCATTGTTTCACGCGCTGTTTTGTTGAAACCAGAGCTCACCGAGACCATGTGCTTGAATTTAAGAAGCACATAGTCCGTTAACGTAGCGCGAAAAGAGTTACCATTGTCGTGAACATTCTCATTTTCCTCATTCTTAAAGAAATATGGACCAATGATTTCACCAGCTCATAGACCTTAATATACCGTTGTTTTTAATAGATGTAATGGTAGCTTTTGGTACTCTTCGGGTTGTTCATCAGCCCAAATATGATAATTTTGTTTATTAACGTAGCCATTGAGCCAGAAATGCGCTTCATCACTGAAAATCTGCAAGTTGTATTTGCAATAGTGGTTTCAGTAGGTCGATTATGCGCACCGTAAGTTCCTCGAATCGCAAGAAAAACATTTTTCACACAACGCTGATTTTCGTAATACAGCTGAACAATTTGGAGACGCTGTTGTGGTGTGAGTCTTTTCATGATGATTTGCCAAACTGAACCATACTGAACAAAAATGCAAAGCAGTTTGATAGGAGTCACGCGTGATCTGTCAAAAAAGCCTATTAAAAATCTTCTTCACGTTGAATCAACTCTTATATCCAACTAATAAAAAATTGTACTAATATGGATCGATTTAATTTAAACTTATACTCATGAACATATATGTACGTACTTCTATGTGCATACATATGTTCATATATAGATAGGTTAAGAAAAATTTGTTTAGACTATAAGTACCCTTGCCTTATTAAACAATACAACCAAATCTCAAAAAAGGGAAATATTTGCTCGTACGAAAACACAGAAAATCTCTTCATTACTTCCTGACACGCCTGATAGATGAAGTTCCATTTGTTATTTTTATTTTATTATTGGTGCGCCTTCAAGCGATTTTGCGTACTCTTAAAATGTTTGCAATGTTTTACAATTAGTTGAGAAACGTATGCATATTATTTTTACCAATTACGTGTACACGTAATTACGTACATATGTATAATTTGAATATAAAAATAAAAGAAAAACAGAACAAGAAACACAGAGATGATACAAGAGAAGTTACGCTAGAGAGTGAATTCATAATTCAAAATTAGCTTGATAATAATAAAGGATATTCTTTGACTTGTTTGGCGAATTATATTTACTAACGAATGGAAAATGAAAATACATTGCTTTTATTGTCGTCTCGATTAAGACTGACTATTTTCTTTATTTGAACATATTACTTCATGTCATATCATAAACATAAATATGGTCAACGCATTCCGTTACCGATGGTCTTCAGACAGCACCATTGACACCGGAATGTAATTGACACTTTTGTTATTCGTTGCAAGGCAACATAAATGTGCCGTCAGCAAGTTTACTGACTTGCATTTGTGTAAATTCACCTCCCTTTGACAAAGAATTCTCTTGAATTCCAACTTTAATTGTTTTTATTTTTACATTAAGTTTCTTATTATTTTTACATAGGTTATTATTACAGCTATAGTTACTACCACAAGCATGACAATTAAAAGAGTAGAACTTATTATATAGTGGTTATTCCTATGATACTTCAGTTGTTCTAAATGTTTTAAATTTTGAATTTGGAAAAAAAAAAATTTATTCGAAAGGTTCATTCTTTCATATATTGTCACATTTTGATTATTTTCGTAAGCAAAATTTTGGATAAACTCTATAATATAATTAGACATTATGGTATTTAGGAATGGAACAATTATTAACATTTATCATAAAGTTTCCACTTAAAGTAATATTTCTATCATCACATTCGTTAACAATATGTTCCGTAACTAAGTTCTTACAAATATACAAATGTTCATCGATAGTCACAATTTCGGTTTTATTATTATTGCGGAAATTACATTCTCGCTCAATTATACAGTTATTAATTTTCTTTAGACTCTGTATATTTAAGTTGTCGGAATTATAGTCATATCTTAAAGTTTTTATTGGGAATAGGAATTATCATCTTTAATGTTGTCTGAATGTAATCTTTAGGTAACTTAATTGCTAAGACAAGTTTCGTATTGTTTAATCGAATAGCTCAAATTTTGGAATGCTTTAGCTTAAAGTAGTCTAATTCTACACTGTCTAATAGTTCGTTCGTTAAAATACTTGGGTGTAATAATCCCTGTTTGGCAGATGCTACATTGTCTAATATATTATTAATTTTTTCTTTAAGAATCTTTAACTTCAAAAGCTGGTCCGTTTGTAGTAACTTCAATGTAATATTTCTTTGACTATCTATGACGACATTATAAGCATCCCTTATATGTTGCCTATTTTCTAATACCATTGTCTTGATGTTATTTATTGTATATTATCCTATAATATATTGTATATCTGTAACAGCATTGTCATTCGTTTCGACTATTTTAAGATGTTCAGCATTATCTATCCTATCTTGGTCATCCATTGTTCCGAATAACCATTTCTGACCAGTTCCAATGAAATTCATAAGACCTCTTTTTTTCCGAATTGGGAGTGTCAACGCCTTGACTTTTGCCTTAATATTTTAAATTTCCCTAAGCAACGGACCATTCTTCATTAAACTAAGTTTTTGAAGATTCATTTCAGCAGACTCTACTACAGTTACAATTTCCAAAGTATCTATAATATGTATAATCGTTTGGGAATTGTTTATTAATTCGACAGATCCTCGGTATAGGGTAACATTACCTTACTATTTAACTTTGTTAAATAGTCCTCAATTGCTTCTACTTTATTAACCCAGTTTTTACTGTTTAGACTGTATGCATATGCCTACTTTGTTAGCTTATCAATAAAAGTAACACTCTCTTGAAAAGGTCTTCCCGATATGAGTTATTTTTAGTCATATCTAATTGAAAAATTAGACAGATCCTCGGTATAGGGTAACATTACCTTACTATTTAACTTTGTTAAATAGTCCTCAATTGCTTCTACTTTATTAACCCAGTTTTTACTGTTTAGACTGTATGCATATGCCTACTTTGTTAGCTTATCAATAAAAGTAACACTCTCTTGAAAAGGTCTTCCCGATATGAGTTATTTTTAGTCATATCTAATTGAAAAATTTTTCTACCATGGATTACCTCCTCCTGTGCCGAAACAGAATTTGTTAGAATTAATTGGGTTTTGCATTTATTAACAATATCTTCCTTTATAGGAAAATGATCTACTTGTTGTTCAGAGGCAGAATGAGCTGTTGTCTGGTTCGATTCGGTTTCCTCATCTATTTGGTCGACATTTTTCATACGGCTTAAAAAATCCACTACTCCGTTGTATTTTTTGTTCAAATACTTTATGGGTTGATGGTCAGTAAAGATTTTAAGTTCATATTCCCATAAATATGGCCTAAAAAATGTTACAGACCAAACAATAGCTAAGAATTCCTTATCGGTAGGCGAATAGTTCTGTTCATGATCATTTAACGACCTAGATGCATAGCAAAGTGGCTGACCCTCTTGAGTAAGCATAGCACCCATTGCAAAGTTCGAGGCATCTGTGAACAACGTAAATGGTTTTCCGAAATTTGGAAACCTGAGTATGGGGTAGTTGATGATGTTTTGTTTTAACGTTTCAAAGGCCAGGGTGTATTCGGGATCGCTAATTTTTATCTTTGCACCTTTTTTCAAAAACGCTATTTTCGAATAATTTTTTACAAATTTTCGATAAATCCAGTGACTCCAAGAAACGCTTTTAGCTCTTTTTCCGACGATTGCAATTTGTAATTTGCTATACATTTGACCTTTTCTGGATTCGGTTTCATGCCTTCTTTTGTTAATATTTGGCCTAAAGATTCCGTGTCCTTTTGAAGGAAAGAGCATTTATCAAACTGCACCTTCAGGTTATGTTTCCCAAGAACATTGAAAATCGTAGTTATGGCTTGGAGATGTTCTTCGAAACTTGTGGAAAATATTAGAATATCGTCGAGATAGACGACACAGATCTTGTTTATATATTTTCTTAGTATTTCGTTGATCAGCCTCTGGAACGTCGATGTAGCGTTCTTGAGGCCAAAAGGCATCCGTGTAAATTCATATAAACCGTTTGGAGTTACAAATGCAGTTTTATGAATATCCTTTGGATGCATATTGATCTGATAGTATCCTTTGGCTAAATCCAAGGTACTGAAATACTGGGCACTCGCTAGCTTATCTAATATACTGTCGATATAAGGTAGAGGTTACTTGTCGTCGAACGTTATATCATTCAATCTTCTATAGTCTTCACAAAGTCTGAATTTTTGTTCTCCTGTTTTAATTAACTTTTTTGCAACAATTACTATTGGGGAAGAATATCTACTATTCGACTTCCTAACAATGCCCTGCTTCTCCATTTCTGTAACCTGTCTCCGAAATTTTTCTTCATGTTTCGGAGGCAGTCTAAAAAGCCTTGCATTAATTTGTTGATCAGTGGTCGTTCTGATCTCATGCATGATTGAATCCATATTTGTAAGCTTATCCCCATATTTATAGATTAAACCCTCATACTGTTTCAATATTTTCTTTCTATTTGACTCAGATGTGAAGTGTCTAATTCCTGCTTTTGTTGGTAATTTAATTCATAACAGTCTATTTTCTAGCAGTCTTCTGAATATACCTTTAAACTAGCAGTGTTTACTAAATTCATTTTTCTATTAATGTCCATTCCCAAAAGATCATAGTCTTTATCTCTAAGTGACCATTTTAACTTATTATTACAACTCATCCTAAATTCATTGGAAACATCAGTAATAATAATCTTAACATGTTCCTTAGTTCTATTATTTATCGTGTTTATGAACATACATTTTTCTTCAAACACAGGAAAAAAGCTACAGTCAAACCTTGATGAATTTATTATACCAACCGTGGAACCGGTATCTATTAAAGCCTTATATTTAATACTACCTATCGTAAGATTACAAAATATTTTGTTCCCGAACCTTAATTCCGAAAATCCTAAATGTAGGTACACTCTCATTAGCAGTATTAGCTCCTACGGAATTTACCTCCATCGGTTGCGGATTCTGACTATTATTCCTCGCCTGCCCTGAAGGATTAAATGTTTGGGATGAATGCTGTCTCGACTGGCTAGATCCATTATTATTACTATTTCTGCCCTGCCCTGAATTGTAACTCTGATTTCTATATTGCCTATCATTGTTCTGATATCTGTTAGCATTATTTTGCGACCCTCTCTGTTCTGAAACTATATTTCGTGATGATCTCTTATCACCATCATTGCTAGCTCTCTCTGAGTCGACATTTCTCAAATGCTTGCCAACTTGGAAATTATTTGAATTATCTTTGTTAAATTTCCTTAAGTTCCAGGCACTATCTGGAATGTATGAACGCAAGATGGACAATATTGCATTCAAATCAAATTCATTCCTAATTTCTCTCGATACCTGACCGATTGTTATTTATTTTATTATATTATACTACTCATGGGCTTCTTTTAACAGTAAATCCAACTTGTTACATAGTTCTAAGATACCATTTCCCTTCAGGTTACTAATTTTAGGTAATATGCCGTTGAAATTCAAGATGGGGCGAAAATGCTGTATTAGATGACCCTTGGTGTCTTCCCACGTTGTTATCGGCGTCGTATACAAAATACTCTTTGCTGTCCCCACGATCTTGATGTTGTATATCGCTCTAAACACCTCCGCCTTTCGGTTAGCAGGAACGGCTTTATATAAGAAATAGTTTTCCCTGTGGGTTCTGGTATCCTCTAATTAAGTTGTTGCTGGAAGTCCTGTTGTTGCTTTTGAACAGCGGCTATGTTGTTAAGTGCTTCCACCATGTTGTTATTTATAAATATCCCTCGGTTAGCAGTGAACAGTGACAATCGCTTATCTCGACTCGACGCAATTTTGGACAAAAACTGAGTTCACTGGATATATTTTCGAGTGGTTCGTGGATGGAAACGAAAAGTTGACTTTTATGTACGCTCACTTTACAAAACCGATTAGTAACTCTGTATTAAGCACTGATTTTAAGTGTGAATACCGTCACTTTTACACAACCGTTTAGTAACACCGTATTAAGCATTGATTTTTAGTGTGAATACCGTCGTGATTACTTTTTCACAACCGTTTAGTAACACCGTATTAAGCACTGATTTTTAGTGTGAATACCGTCGTGATTACTTTTTCAGGTTCGACTTAAGTATCCTCCAATTTAGAAGAAACACACCGACTGCGCCAATTATATTTATTAACGAATGGAAAATGAAACTACATGCTTTTGGTGTCGTCTCAATTAAGACTGACTATTTTCTTTATTTGAATATATTACTTCGTGTCATATCATAAACATAGATATGGTCAACGCATTCCGTTTCCGATGGCCTTCAGACAGCACCATTGACACCGGAATGTAATTGACACTTTTGTTATTCGTTGCGAAACAACATAAATGTGCCGTCAGCAAGTTTGCTGATTGCATTTGTGTAACTGGCGTAAACCAACAAACAAAAAAAAACAAAAAAAAAAAAAAAAATAAATAAATATATAAATATATTTAAGTTTTGATTTCAAAGCATTTACTTTAGAACTCTGGTCTTTCAGAAAACGGCAAAGAATCCCCATTTACAATGGGTCGAACATAGTTTCCATCCTTAGTACGGACTGAGACGACTCGATATCTCCCATCCTCTCCAGAATGAATATCTACAATTCGTCCCAGTATCCATTTCGAAGGTGAAATTTTGGGCTCCATTAGCAACACCATATCATTCTCTTGTAGATCTCGTTTAATCATCTCCTCAATGATGATCGGTTTTGTAGAGAGGGTAAATATTAACTGCATTTGTGTAATCTGTAATGAAAACTTGATTTCATTTGTTAAACGGCTTAGTAAAAGGCTCCACAGAGTTCAAGTCTGGGAAGTCTGACGAAACTCGAGGATGTGTTTCAGATGCTACGTTAAATTTCACGGCCAACGAAAAGTGATTGATTTGAGGAATCGTCAGGTGACGATTTGGCGGAGCCGTCAAACACTACCCTCACCTTAGTTGAGCTGCTGTCAGCTTTGAACACAGCGTGTTGCGGCAATTCTCCTTTATAATATTTCTTTCATGTGACCTAACGAAATGTATTCATTAAGAATCGAGTATACTGCAATTGAAGATCAGGATCACGAAAAAATCCTTTTTCCATTGAAAGAGCCGATAGAGTGCAATTCGAAAGCTTCCAAAGCTTAGTTTGGAGATACGCTTACATGGTAAACTAATCGTATATATACTATCCGAATGACGACGACTTGTTTGAATGAAATGATCTTCAGCCCTTTGTTCTTCAATAGACAAAGGAGGCTCAGAATTGTGGCCCTCTAAACGCCAAAAACGCTCAAAATCAAACTGATGCGTATGGTCAAGTTATGTTAAAAATGTCCTTAATCCGACTGCGGATTCACTGGATGGAATGTGATGACAGCTTCCGGCTATCACCCATCCAAAAATAGTTAAAACGGACCTAGAAACAACAGCTTTTGATATTTCGACAATGAGCATTTCATTTCATTGAATTTCGGATCTGCTAAATCCAACGAAAGAAATTGGTTTGTCTTCAATTTTAACAAAAGTGGTGTCAGCATAGAAGTTTATTTAGTTATTACATAAAAGTCAATATCTATATTGTTGGTATTGAAGCGCGAGTGTAATTTTAATGAAACCAAACCATTGGTTGTACCAGCGGAAGTCGATCTAACTCCAAAAATAGGGATACGGGATGGTTTTCTGGGAAGGCTTGAACGTTGGAGAGTTTCTCTTTAACGAATTCGCGAACGCGTCAGTATCAAGGGAGGAATATCTTACAAAAGGGAAGTATATAATTTTCATTACACTTGGGGCAGTTTGGTTTTACTTTAGCAAGATGAGAACGAATATTGTTTGGACCTTTGTTGACTGTTTTTTTGGGGCAAGTGACCGAGTAACACTATTCGAGACAGCTACATCAGATTTAAAGGATTTTGTAGATTCAAAGAACTTCTGATGGTACAATCATCCCGGGATTGCACCTTTTCTGACCACGCTTGCCCCGTTTCACTGTCTGGTTTTTGAAAAAAGAATATAGATCAACCAAGGATCGCTAGAGTTTATTTGTAACGCGTTTGTTCCCCGAACTACAATACTTTGTCAGCTTTTCATGGCAAGGACATGAAACTTTTAATTAAAGATTGGACTATCAAATGTTTTTTGTCGTAACCCGTTTTCCTGGCTAGGAATGATTTCAAGAACTGAAATTTCTGCGTACCGATTAAGGAGGTGTTGCAATAAATTTTTCCCGTGAACTAATCTTTAAATACTGACCAGTTTTTATAGTTTCCAGTAAAAACCGGAAACACAAGTTGATAGTTTATCACTAGCCATATCGGAATGCTTGCGAATAGCACCAAAAAGAACCGTAAAAGCTGGAAAATATTTTGTTTCGTACTCGCCGTATTCAGGCTCGGAATATTTGTATAATTTGTCTTGCTGCAGAACGAATTCAACCCAAGACTTCTGGAATCTTTTTAGTTGATTCTCTAGCATGTCAATGGGGGTGGAATCATCGACTGATTCCAAAAATTTCAAGGTCCTAGTAAGAGAACTCTTTGAACGACCGCGTTTTTGTGGTTTAGCCGAAAAGTTTTACTGAGCTATTTCTATAATTTTGTTTTTTTTTGCAATATAATCGTTAGAGGTATGTGAAATAGATTGATAACGGTCTCAATTTACAACACGTGTTTTTTTTTTCAAAATTGAAGAAGACTTAATTTCAATGTTAATGGTAATTTAACACCAATGGCAAAAATTTATGCAAACAAATCAGATATTTGAAGCAAGATTTTAGCACGATATAAGAGAGTATTCATGCGATTGAAGTTCTTTTATGCAAAAATCATGCGATCATTTTGAGGTGTATACGAAGAGCACTTTTTATCATATAAAATACCTTTTTTTATATATATAATACCGCGCGCGCACCAAAGGAATATGAATACCCTTTTACTGACTTTTTCTCCAGGGCGCGGGCGGGTGGTGTAGTAGTTTCAAACTCACGTGTATTAGGTTTCGATATTTTCCCAGAGGTGGTTGTCAAACTGAACGGGACGAGATAGTACATCCTCAACCAGTGGGTCTTAAGTACGTGCTAGTTGTTAGTTCGTTACATTTAGCCCAACCAGCAACCACCCCAACATCAGTGTTATGCCTTCCTGTCAGAGTTGACGCCAACGGGATTTTCACATAACTATATACAAATTCTATGAAAAGACTTTTTCACAGAATTGCCTCGCACAGGATTCGAACCCACGACCCTCTGCTTGAGGAGTCTATGCATATACACCACGGCCACTCATATATGTTAATTTTATCATGCACAACTGCTATGCGATTGATAATTTGATTACGAAATTAATTAATATAAAGAATATAAGAAAACAGAATAAGAAACAAAAAGATAATACAAGAAAACTTATGTTAGAGAGCGAATTCTTAATTAAAAAATAGCTTCATAATAATATAGGATATACTTTGACTTGTTTGGCGTAAATCAACAAACAAAATGAACAAAAAAATATATATGTATTTACAATATTTTTACGTTTTGATTCCAAAACAAGTTCTTTATACGGGGATCGTTATTGATTGCATTTCATAAAGGAAAATTATCGATATTGTTATTAAAAGTTCGTATTGCAAACAATGCGAACTTTGGAAAAAAAAAAATGAATACTGAAATGTAACACGAATGGCTGGAAGGTCACAAAGATAATTGTTCTGCAAATCATAATTGCTCTTAAAGAAAAATGGAAGTCGATGCAATCGTTGAAATGTTCGGGTGTACAATGAGTACATTTGCCTTATGTTATAGAAATTACATCGGTGGTGGTAACTCTAAAATGTAAAGGTAAACGCAAACGATGATATTGAAATGACCAGAAAAGAATGCATTAAACATGCTCAAAATAAAACTACTGAAACTGTAGATAAAGGTAATAAAAATATACAAGAAAAGTACTCGGTGGAAAAGGTAAAATGATTGATAAGTTGATAGTATGTACATATATTATGGCTTAGCAATCAGAAAACACCGTGATTCTGTTGAAAGCATTTAAAATGCAATATGTGCAACTATTTATCATTATTGTTCAACTGATGAAAATCCTCAATACGAAAGTTGCCCGGTCAGAGAGGATTCATGGTGTTGTTGGCAGAGAGCGCGAGCTTCAGACACGTTACCTTCCTATAAACATGATTAACTGTCTTTACTACTTGATGTTGCTGAACTATCTTTCCCATTTATTGATGTGTTGATGGTTTTACCAAAACTACAATGAGAGATACAATCAGTTGATATGGAAAATAACTCCAAAAGTCGTTCCGTGTAGCTCAAAAATTGATGAAATAACAGCTTTCATCGCTACCGGGATCTTCAATGAAGATACAACTTCAATTTCATAATTCATAATGGGAATATCAATTGGGCCCAATGCCCATGCCTATATCAAGAAACAGGATGCAGAACGCGTCATAATTCCTGACTTGAGAGCTCATGGGAGTACGCCAGAGGGAAAAAAGGCTCGTAGACAACATCAACTCAAGGTCCTATAAGCTGCTGATGTTACGGAGGGTTCATCTTATGGCCTTGGAATAGATGACTCCATGTAAGTAAGAAAAAAAATGTATCTATGTGTAAATTTCTTCCGAAACTTTAAACGCGTTTTTCTCAAAACTATGTTTTCGAAGTCGGTGATCAAGATTTCTTGAAAACGGCTAAGCGGATTGGTCTGAAAAATACAACCTGCTCAGATATATTCCCCAGGTATTGATTAAAGGAATAAGATTTGGGATGATTATTTCTATTTTTTCAAACAATTTTACATGGCAATTTTGATCGAAAATTCATTATTTCATATTTCGAAGCCGCCATTTTGTCCAAAATCTAAATTTTTATCATTATTTCTTCGATCAATACCTAGTTTTATCTATCCACTAAAAGAACCTTTAGGGTTTTCTTTATATTAGATGAACTAAACCGAAGATATCGTGATCAACGTCGTGATATACACTTTTTTTTGAAGGACCTTCAAGATATCGACTGCAGAAGCACACCAGAATGATCATAAGTGCCATTATAAACTTAGATGTTGCTACTAAATGCACCTATACTCTTCGTTTTTGTTAAATAAAATGCCTTTTTGGCATTTTTCGAAAAAATATCTTTTTACGTCCTTGCAACTGCGTATAACCAGTTAATAAACAGGCTCTCGACATTTTAGAGAATGATAGACGATGTCTTCAACGAATAAATCGGCAAAATTAATGACATTATCATTTTCGCGAAAACTGAAGAGCATTTTGCGAACCTTGACGTGGTATTCAACGGAGTGGAAAAGGCTAATTTAAGGGTTAATATAGACAAGACGAGTTAAAAAAAAAACCGAATTCCTTAACTACTTGATTCCAAGAGAAGGCTCCGGACCGCAAAAAGATAGAAATCATCAAAAAGATATAACCTCTTGAAAATATGGAGGAACTCAGAGGATTTGTAGAGCTTATATCCCGTTACAGACGTTTCATAAAAGTTTTGCTAACATCAGTAAATGAACAAATAAAAGCCAATCAATCCAAGAAATTTAAAATAACTTGAAACGACGAAGAACTAAACACATTTACAAGCCTAAAACAATTGCTAATATCATCAGGAATCCTTACTTTTCCTAATAATAAGCCCTTTAACCTTACAACTAATGCTTTAAATCACGCTATTGGGGCAGTCCTTGAATCAAGGCGAATTAGGATAAAACAATGCAATAGAACTGAAGAAAACTATGCTACAAATGAAAAGGGGGTATGGGCATTGGACAACTTCCGAGATTACCTCTATGGCGTAAAAAAAATTAAAATTCTATCGGACCATCAATCCGTAACATTTGCTCTCAGTGCATGAAATAATAACACAAATTTAAAGAGATGTAAATCGCGAATAAAAAAGTATAATTTTGAGTAAATTTACTGGCCCGATAAAATGAATCTTGTGGCAGGCGCTTTATCTAAGTTGAGAACCAAATGCAATATCATAATTTAAAGCAGAAATACTGCCGAAACAACTCGCATAATGCGGATGAGGATAGCAATGAATTAATACCTCATTGTTAAGTACCTATAACCGTATTTAGGACGAAAATGATTTTTTAAAAAGGTCAGACAAACGATTATAAACAACCACATATTGCTTTTAATAGATATTATATAAGGACTAGCACACACAACTGGAATCAACAAGAAATTATACAAATTTTAAAGGAAAGATAATTTGAGTACGATCAATGGAATCAATAGGAGAATCTCAGGTGAAGAGAACCAGTGGCGCATTAGAAAGGATAGGCGCGCTATCGAAAATAAGGACCAGATATTTGAAAATTGTCATGTCCCTGTTGAAAAGTCCTTTATATATTGTTTTACTTTGATATAAAGAACATAGTCTGAAGGTAGTAATGGAATACAACACCTGCTTACAAATAGTCATTTTTTTGATGAAATTTTTAATCACGTCTTGGCATAATTGCTGCTGTATTTCGAGAACAGTTATGATGGTTTCTTTAAATTCATGAATCTTTAATGAATTATTCGCGTAGACTTTATCTTAAACATAGCCTTAAAAGCAAAAATCTGGTGGTGTTAAATCGGTGGATCTCGAAGGCCAATTGAAATCTCAATTTCCATAAATCACAGATCCGGAAAATTTGTCATGCAATAGACCCATTGTTTCACAAGCTGTGTGACATGTGGTGCTGTCATGCTGAAAATAAACGTCGTTCACCTCCATTGCATCAATTTCAAACAAAAAGCAGAGAGCCAACATCGTTCGGTAACGCCCAGTAGCGACAATTTTGTTTGTTTCCATTCCTAGACAAATGACAATGAGCTACATTACTCATAATAATCTTGTGTACAAAATTATGACCTTGTCCATTCATTTCCAGCACCCAATCAGTAAAAGTTCGGCATTGTTAGTGGTCTGCTCTCTTCAATTCTTGTATTAACTGGGCTCTATAAGCATGTAGACCAAGATCTTTATGCAAAATATGGTTCAAAATCGTACATATATTGTGTTCTAACTGAATTTTATCAACAAATACATAACAATGTTCGTCTCTAAAGTATTAATAAGAAGCCCCATTATCCGGCCTCTAGAGTATTCACTTATATTTTGCCGCGGAAAGGGGGCATATACGGCCAGTACATAGTGTAAATCCCGAAGTTTTATAGCTATTTCATTCCGCTGTTCATCACGTTCGTTCGCTTTTGGTCAGTTATTAGTAGATCAATTCAAACAGAACGTATAATAATACACGTATAATAATTTGTGCCGTTTCTAAGAAGGGGCACATTAAATTAAATGAATTAAATTCATACCATTTTTAGTTAGTGCCAACCATCAAAAGATACGTGTATTTTGACAGCTGTCGAGATATAGCGTTGTGAGTGAAGCAACTTTTGTTTTTGGAAAAAAATGGATTCGAAGCAATTTGGTGTGTTGATTTATTATTGCTTTTTGATAGGAAAAAATGCAGCCGATGCAAAGAAATGGCTTGACAAGTGTTACCCGGACTCTGTACCAGCCGAACGAACCATTCTCAAGTGGATTGAAAGATTTAAAAGTAGTCATACAAGCACCGAAGATGATGCACGCACTGGACGTCCAAGAGAGGCTGTTTTAGATTAAGACATTAAAAAAGTCCACAAAATGATTACGAATGACCGTAAAGTGAAGTTGATCGAGATAGCTGAGGCTCTGGAGATATCAAAAGAGCGTGTTGGATGTATCATACACTAATATTTGGACATGCGAAATCTCTGTTCAAAGTGGGTGCCGCGTTTGCTCACAGTCGACCAAAAACAACAACGTGTTGATGATTCAGAAGAGTGTTTAAAGCTGTTCAACCGCAATAAAGCCAAATTTTTGCGTCGGTATGTGACAATGGATGAAACTTGGCTCCATTACTTCACACCAGAGTCAGGTCGGCAGTCAGCTGAGTGGGAAGCAGGCGATGAACCTCGTCCAAAACGACCAAAAACTCAACAGTCGGCTGGCAAGTTTATGGCATCCGTATTTTGGGATACACATGGAATAATTTTCATCGACTATCTCCAAAAGGGGCAGACTATCACATTGCGTTATTGGGAAGGACGAATACCCGTTTTACCGTCGTCGATCACTCACTGAGTATGAATTCACAATAGATGGGCTGTTTCATATTAACCTGTACTTCTTAGGACATTACAAATCAAGTACAAGCACCAAGTTAATTGAATACATTTATAAATACGTAAATAATAAAGCAACTAAGATATATTTGTTTTCCGCGCACTAATATGACCTAATAACGATATCTAGTGATTGCTTTTCCTTGCGCCTATTACTGCATACGATTAGAGGCCCAATTCAACTCAGTAGATTTGTGGGACAAGTATTGGCATCATAAGCTAGAAGATTTATTACGGAACTTAAAGCATAATACAAAAGAAGAAATTCTGGAAACCGAGGAGCATCTTATAAATATTAATTTATGTTCATTTCAAAATATTTTTGTTTCTATCGTTGGTAAACTGTTTTGTGATTATAGACTTTCGGCTCTGGCAGGGTTGAAAAGAAAAAAAAAAAAAAAAAAAGGTAGCTCTGTCTGCATCATCTTTATAAATCTATTTTGCAACAAAAGTCGTCCACTATGAAGTTTTTTCTAACTTGTCGGCGAAGGCATTTATTGCAGCCTTAAAAAATATGATTGGTCGAAGAGGTTTTGCAAGGAACGTACATTGCAAAAATACATCCAATATTGCTGCATCAGATTCAAGATTAAATTTGATCTTATTTCTTCATCGTGGATTCGATCTACGCTAAAAAAAACATGCCGTCTTGTTTCCCGGATATATCCTTCCTCTCCGCCATCTTACATAGATTACACAAGATCGATAGATCTACTCTATAAGGTTGATAATTCAGGTGATAGTTCAGCAGTATGGCTCGAAATTTTGTCATAAAAGATATTTTATATTTTATATTTTATATTTTATATTTTATATTTTATATTTTATATTTTATATTATCGTGGAAGCAGTTACGACTACAAATCAATTGATGTAGTGACTCCGAATCTTCTCTTTTCAATTGCTGTCTGGAGTCAAAATCTACTGCTCAAATTAATTGATATAGCTATTACTTGCATGCTTCTACGTGTGCTTCATCCAAATTCAATCTTAGTTCACACTCATGCACAACTATAAGTCTCTCCATTGGCTGTACTAGTATTGCATCGTAGTGGATCTAAATCTAGTGCCAGTTTTTCCGGTAATATATCCGAGAGCACTTTTATTATTATATTGTATACCATCTGTTCGTTTTAGCATTTTTGTAGCCAATGGCGAAAGTCCAAGAATTATGACATAGTTAGGCGTGCTGGATGGTAAATGAAATATCATTTTGATACAAAACCTCAATAGATTTCAATTTCCTCAAACTGGCTTCCGCCATTTACCTGGACTGCGTACAGGTGGCGATCGCTTTAAAAACACGAAACGTACTGTACTGCTATGTGCTATGTATTTGTTAGTAACACACATTACACATTTTATATGAATGGTATTAGGAGTGCAACTATATTATGTTACAGCTATTTTTTTTTTATGAAAATATAGCTTTATTGTGAAAAAATGTTAACAAATGAATCATTTAAATTATTGCCCATCGCTAGCTACCGGGAGGTCTCCATTGCTTTCTTCTCTTTGAATTGCTGCAATGAATCCAATTTTCATCACCTTTCACGATGCGATGGAGAAAACTCTTCCTCTTTTGCCGCTGGAACCCAAATTCCTTGTTTTTGAATCATTCCCAATGCATGTAATCGCTTGGAAATGGCTTGGCGGGTAATTCCTAATGCTGAAGCAAGCTCTTCTTGCGTTTGGCACAGATCCTCATCGAGCAATGCTTCCAATTCAGCGTCTTAAGGATTTTTTCCTTCCCCTCACGTGGACTGTCTTCAACATCGAAATCACAGTCTTTGAAGCGACAGAACCAATCACGGCACATTGTTTCACTTAGAGCAGCAGCTCCGTAAAATTTTAAGAGCTCTTAATACGCTTCAGCCGCCGTTTTCTTCGAATGAAAAAATGCCAATTACATGACACAAAATCAGTCATTTTTACACAACCAAAAGTATATAACGCCAAAACAAAATCACTAATATGTCAAAACAGTTTGTTTTTCATATGTCTACGCTTGGCTCATGACGTTTTGGATATGTCGAAATCGACCAGCACTTAGTGCTGAGCACTTAAACGAGCCATCTATTGACAAACATCAAAAACTTAGTTGAGCACCTAATATTTGTACTTTTTTACTATTTCGATCTGTTCTTCGTCTAGAAACCGTTTTTCTTATCCACACAACTTTACACCACCGTTTTTAAAAACTAACACATTCCATTTTTCTAAGTTTAATATGAGGCTTCATAATTTAAAAAAAACTCTAACAAGCGGTTTATCATACGCTGCAATGTCTCCAGGGTATTTGCCATCATAAAAATATCGTGTGCAAAAAGTAGCGTCTGTATCACTAGTCCTGCAAACTCAACACGTCCTGGAAGGGAATCGACAATGCCATCTATAAAGGGTGTAAGTAACAATGGACTTAAAGCACGTCCCTGCTTAACCCCAATCAAATCGAAGCAGTTTCTTCATCCAGACAGCTGCCATCGTCTCTTCATAAATGCTTTGTAATACGCTACCTTACCTTTTAGGCACTCGTTTGGCAAATAGTTTATACAAGATACGTCTGAACATTGAGTCAAAAGCTGCTTCAAAGTTAAAAGAACATAAAACTTTTTACATTGCATTACGTATAGTATGTTTCCGCAATGCTTTTGGGAATGAACATGAACATGAATGAACATTCCAAATGGAATTCATTAAGCAGATCATTAATGTTTATCCATGAAGTTAACATTTTTTTAAGGATGCTTGTAAATGTACCTTACAAGATGCATTTAAAAATGATATACCCCTGTGGATGGATGGACGGGACCTGCAGTCTTTTGTGAACACCCTGAAAATCAGCGCTCTGTTGAACTGTTGCGGTTGCACTCCATGTTTCAAGACATTATTAAATTATTCTTTTAGTGTCTATGTCAGCTTTTTTGTAGGGATTCCATCCGATCCAGGTGCTTTTCCACCTTCCAGTCCCTTAGATGCTGCATCTCTTCTCAAATTGGGGTACTCAATTCTTCGCTGACATAGGCTGGGTGTGCATAGTGAAAAACTCGTATGCATTTATCAGTTATTGTATTTAAAAGTTGGCTTAAGTGTTGAAAAAAAATATCAGGCCTCAAATTCTGATAATAAATCCCTTCTTGCAAAAAGTTGGTCTAGGTTCTGTTTACATAGTAACTTGTTTTCTTTTTCCGCCATTTCAATTTTGGAAGGAGAACCATTTCTCTAAAGGAGTTGATGATCCGAGTACGAAACTTGCCCTACCTACCAACACATGGTTCTGCTAGTCGTCTTCTTTGAGAATGTGAATTTGCCACATGTATCCATTTCACTTGTACCATTCAAAATTCGGAGCTCAAATTTTGTTGGATAACAAACTTGATTTAAAGAGTTTTATAATTTTTTTTTCAAGACGAAGGCGATCGACGGATTCCTCTAAAAAAAAGACTCCCACAATGCAAACTTACCTAATTTTTTATTTTTATAATCATCTTGTACTCTAGGAGTTTTTATACCGATGTACATAGGTCTTAAATGTTTGCATTATATTGACTGGGGAATAGAGAGCTTAGCAGGGCATTTCATAAGCGAATTATACGGCTTAGGAATGAGTAACGATACTATATTTCAGATTACGTCTAAAAGTGGGCTCGAGAGCATATTGATGAGCATTCGCAGCGAGACGGGTGTTACGTTTGAAGGTAACTGCTACTGCGATTTAAATTTTTTTTTTTTAAGAACTTAATACTCAAGTGGATATGACTACAATTATGATGCCAAAGCATGTTTTAAGTTTTTCGTAAAAAGAAACAGGAAGAAAAAGAAAGATATTTGGGCTCAGTAGGTGTTAACTAATATTTACTAAATTATAAATGGAAAAAAGAAAGTGCGACATTACGTCGATATTCGAGGATGTCGATTGACTGACTGATATTAGTAGCCCCTATACATTTAATTGCACGGTTTTGAATCCTATCTAGCAGGTGCAGATATTTTTAAGGTGCACCTTCCCAGATATTGTACTCCTAATTTTGGGCGGACATATGCCTTATATATTGAAGGGGTAAAATATGTCCTACACCGCATGAGGAAACCTAGACATTTCGCAGTGTTTTTGGCAACACCAAATATGTGGTCATTTTGATGAAGGTTGTCATTGACATACATACCAAAAATGAAAAGATTTTAGGTTTCGATGGTGCAAGCGCCATTGATGAATTAAGGCTGAGTATTTAAAATTTGCTCTAATGACATCAAACAGCGTTGTGTTTTGAAAGCATTAAATTCCACTTTGTTGATAGTTCCCTGTTCTCGTTCTACAGCTGAAAAACGGGAAGTGAGTCCAGGAACGAATATGACAAGCAGAGAGTACTGCCTCAGCAAAGAAAGTTATTGGATTTGAAGAAGAACACAAAAGATCATTGATAAAAAACAGCATTTATATTGGAAACGAGACTTAAAACCAACCAAGACGACTTGAATTGAACATACCGAAAGGTAATTTTTAATGCATTGCAGAAGAGATACGTTGATCCCAAATGCAAGTATTTTCGAGAAGAGAACCTGATGCCAATCTCTGTCAAAAACCTTAGGAATATCAAGTGAAAATGTCGTACATTCGCTAGTTTGATATACGCTTTGGTTTGCAGAGTTGGCAAACCATTATTTATTGAGAAACTGAGAATCTGTCATATCAGGTGTTTGGGAACCGCGGGTATTCAATGTTTGTCGAGTAGTTATTTATTTATATAGGCTCTAGCCAAAACTAAATATGTTGAACTTTGTGCCTGAAAAAGTGTTTTTGCGGGGAAATCTTCTTCATTACTTTAATATGAAGAAAACTGTTGCCGAAAGTGATCGTATTTTGGTAGAAGTTAATGGTGAACATGCGCTAGCTGAGCGAACGTA